>JAOEHX010054266.1:0-15223 GCA_025448015.1 Bolborhynchus lineola
TAAACAGGGGAAGTTTAGATTGGATATAAGGAAGAAATTCTTTACTGTAAGGGTGATGAGGCACTGGAATGGGTTGCTCAGGGAAGTTGTGAATGCTCCATCCCTGGCAGTGTTCAAGTCTGGGTTGGACATAGCCTTGGGTTTCATGGTTTAGTGTGAGATGTCCCTGCCTATGGCAGGCGGGTTGGAACTAGATGATCTTAAGGTCCTTTGCAACCCTAACTATTCTATGATTCTGTGATAGACACAGTTACCCAGTGGGTCACCAGTGATCACTGTTCTCACAACTGTGAGTGATGGGATATATATCCAATGCTAATACTTTTGCAGCATTAAAAAAAGAGAGATGGAAATCCTTTTTATTTTTTTCAGTAGCATAGATGAAAACCAGGAATGCTTGGTTAAAATGTTAAAACTTTCCAAGATACCATAATTAAAGAAGCAAACATCCAGTCCACTCTTCACTTGAGATTGGTACCAAATGAGTATTTTGGATTTAATTGTGTTGATCCATTTAGTTCTAGCAACCTATTTCTTATATGTTCAATGGCCTTTTTTTTTTTTCAGGTGATACAGTTTAATACCTTACCATTTCATATTTTGTGGTATTCAAAGCTTTTTACATTATCTCATTGTAACTTCAAAACGGGTAAATTATTCAGTATGTGAAAGGAAATAGCTTCCATCCACAGCAACCTGAGGCTGAAAGTAGTGTTTGTAATCTGTCCTCAACTTTATTAAAGAGTGTAAGGCATCGGCCTTTGTGTAGGTCAAACACATTTCCTTACATAGTGACATACCAAGTCCAGTACTATAGAATGAACTTGATACAACTTTCTATTCAGTGCTCTAAGCATACTGAATATTGCTTAATTCTCTAAAGCTGTGTGGTTGAACACACTCAGCATAGAACAGAATACTTGCTCAGCTTTGCACAGCTTCACACTGCTTTCCTCTGCTCTCTCATGGGGTTTTGTTGCTTTTATGGTTTGTTGGGTTTTTTTCTTTTTTTTTCCTTCCCTTGTTTGAGGACTGAACACTGCTTTCCCATGACCAAGAAGAATTTAATTCTCAGGCCCTGTCCTCAGTACCAGATTTGCACATCCCTGCCTTACATCCCTCATCAAATGTCTCATCCTTTGCAGCAGCCACCCTCTCTCTCTGTGTGATACATGCTTAACACACACATACATATATATATAAAAGCAGAAATCCTGATAGTTTTAATCCATCTGAGATTTCTGGTTTGGGCTGTACTTGGGGGATTACCATGGTTGTAGTGTGAGGGCTCTTATGTCTCTGTTTAGTCTGGGGTCTCAGTGGCACCTGTGACCTGGTAACATTCAGGTCTTGTCTATTGGCTCTTAGGGGCATATGACTTGCTACTCTTGATATCAAAAGTTTTTGATATTAAGTAAGTAGGGCTAGAAATTTGGGGCACCTGTGCCAAGACACTTAAAACAGATACTTAAGATTTGAGAAAACCAAATTATTTAAAGTAATTTGGATATAGTATCAAGATTAACAAGGTAAATGGTGTTTTCTGTTCAAGCACAAAGCACTTATTTCTCAAATAAATCCAAGCTATCAGCTTTTCTGCAGAAAATCTCCAACAATATACATCTGTTTCTAAGACAATATCCATGCCTTGTAACATTAGTTTTAGCAGTTACAGATGGCCTAGAGAAATGTGGGAAACAGACAATTTACAGGTTATCAATACCTATGTCTCTGGTGCTGTGATTGGAAAGTTATTTCATATTACAGAGGATACAATTTCTGCATTCTCTGTCATGTCTTCTACATCTTAAAGGAAAGATAACCAGTCTAATCTTCATTATACACTCAAAAGCATAAATGGAAAAATCCATGCTTATCAGTTCATAAGTCTCAAGAAAATTTGGATAGAAAACAAATGACTCACAGTGAGAATAGATAATACCTTACAAAATTGGTACCTGGGAGCCATGTGGCTAAACTACCAGTAAAAATGACCCATTCTTTTCAACATGAAATTAGTTTTCTGCTGGAGTATATATATAAAAAAGATTTTTAGGCTCTTTTGTCAACTGCTCCTCATCTCTGGGATCTGTGTATTTGGGTTTGATTTATGAGGGGAAGTGGGCAGAATCAGATGAATTATAAAGGCATATATCAAGATCAGAGTGATTTAGTCATTTCTTCCAAGCCATTTTTGTTTTTTTTTTTAATCCTATTTTTGTAAAATTGCAAAATTTTTACTGCTTAGAAAGTCAGAGAATTTCCAGGTGCTTCTCTTGTAATGTTTTATCACTGCTCCTCTGTCAAGCAACTATCTTCCTAAAGAGTAGAAATGAGCTATTTGATATAGCCACAGATCAACTGTTACAATACTCTTTTTTCTCATTTAATAGTCACTTGTATGTATGTGTACATGTGGGTGTAATTAGTACTCTCAGAAAGTGTCAGTGTAGCTACCCTGTCATCTGACATGCTTGCAGCAGTGGTGTAATTAATTTTGCAATTGCTCTTCAATATGTGAAACAGAGTATGCTGGACATGTTAAAAATAGAGATAAGTATTTCAGCAAGTTAAAAAAAGATAAATTGTCTCACTCTCATGGAAAGCCAGGAACTTAGATGTGTAATTTTCCCTCAAAACTTCTATCAAATGTCTAAATACCTCACAGGATCAAGCTTCTATTAGCCTCAAGATAGAAAGTATAATTAAAAAGGACAAATAATTTGCCTTCTAATAAACCTGACCTGTAGTGCTAGCTCATCTTTAATTTAATCCTAGTAGAACTTTACTTCTGTTTCACCAAGTGGAAAAAAATCATAGTGGACCTACAAAACTAATACTATGTTGACGATTAATTATGCAACTCACTCCAACTAGGTCAGTGAGTTGCATGCTTCAGTCACTGTGGAGCAAGGGAATTAAAGTCTATTTGACAGTATCCACCAGGAGACAAAAGTAGGAGGGGTCTGGCATCAAAGCATTGCAAGTAGAGTCTGATCTCTCCATACAGGGGTGAAAAAATGCAGTTATGTGTACTGTGAGTATACTTTCCTCTTCATAGCTGAGTTATTATGTGTACAGTTGTTACAGGGAGTCCTTAGTGTTTCTGGACCCAAGCATCTACTACTGCTGATTAAGAAGGGTAAAAAACGAGATGAGAAAGGCCATAGAAATCAATAGAAAACACTGTTTTTATGGATGTAATGAAAATAACTGACATCAAGTTATACAACTGATATTTTTAGACTATCTGGGAAATTTTGATATAATTAGTTCCAGGAAACAATCAGGGGTAAGCAGCTTTTTTACAGAAAACCCTGGAAAAGATATTATTGAAAATTCTGCTGAAATATTTTGCTTATAACTTTTATTACTAAATCTTTTTTTGTTCCATGTTCTCAATTAAAAGTTTATCTTTTCAATTGTATGTCAGGAGTAAATATAATTCTTTAGAACTTGTGAATATGGATGAATTGTGAGAACAGTCTTTGTATAAATTTTGTTTAAAATATGGTATCACTGTGTACTTAAAAAAATCTGATTTTTCTCAAAGTAATGCTGTAGTTCATATTTCTCATTAAAAACATCTCAATGGCTAAAAATTACTCTCCCAATCAAGAGGTTAGAAAACTGAGAGAGCAAGAACGAAGAGCTCCTACCCTGACGATGCCTCTGTAGGTACTAAAAATATAGTACTCTGAGTCCCCTGAGGTATTTAGTGACAAATAACTGCTTTTGAGCCTTCTTATTGAAAGTTCTTGTGAAACTCCAAAGTAAATGCTATTTGAAAGTGTAAAAAAAGTTTTCTAAGTGCCATTGTTTTGACTTTTCATCTTTCCATATCAAGAGAATGTCAACTGCATGACAGAAATGCAAGTACAGCATAGAGAAATATATAAAATTTATAGAAATGTCTTTTCTGGAGAATATTCTCTTTTGTCTTTCTCTTGGGGCTTTTTTTGTTTTTGTTTTGTTTTTTTTTAGTGAGAATTGTGATAATGAGAAAAAAAATGTGTTTCAAAGACTGTCGTTACTAGTAAGTAATTATATCACAGACTTTTATACTTGAAAAGTGGAAAACCCTAAAATCAACCAATACTTGAATTCTAGCTTTGAGCAAGCTTAGAATTCTATCTGTCTTTCATTCTTTAAATAAATAATGGCAGTTGTCTATCTTTTTACTTTTTTTTGGATATGTGAGACCTAAATATATATGCTGTTCTTTCAGTCTTTATAAGATAAATATATTTTTTGCGTATATCTTAAAGCAAAATTGTTACAGAGACTGACCGTTGCACTGCTTCTTGTATACATCTGAGTCTGAAATTATTGTTATTCAATTACTGTTGAGAGATGTTTTATGTGAAAAATTGTTAAATACCAGAATGTTGAACTATGTTCAGAAAGAATAAATGCTATTTAGTCTGTTTCTTTAAATAGTTATGCTTCTGGATGGAGGCTTGGCATGGGTAGGGGGCTTACTAAGGTGTGAGTTATCACCCAAGATGTGCAGACGTTTGATCTTGTAGTTCTGGATGTGCTTCAAATGTTAATGTGTTTGATCAAAGCAATGACCTAAGAATTAATTGTAGAGAAGTTTCAGTTTTAATGAAATATAGTCATCTGTTTCATGAGTGTATAATTTCTGAATCTTATCTGAGAGAAAAAAATGAGTTTATACAATAAGACAGGTTTTGTTTTTTCACAATTATAGCTCTTTTTTTTGTTAAAGAACTGTTTTATAATTTTTTCACAAGAACTTGAGTTTAGTCCTGGCACACCTTCGCTTGTTGGGTTGCAAAGATCTTGTCCTTGTGGAGTTCATTCTACACTTCAGCATATTTTGTGGATGGTCACAGTCCCACACACTATTTTTCTTCTGGTTTTCTGCTTTTCTGGGGGATCCAGTGTGCCTGTGTACTAGTATTGGCTACAGAAACAGGGCAATATGTGCAGTTGATGTCCTTGTTTTGGTTCAGAACTTCTAATTCTCACAAACAACCTGTTCAAGCTTCTCAGACTGACACAGGAGTTCGCTATGGACCAAAGTCCATTTCAGGACCTGAATCAAATCTAATTTACTCTTTTATTGATCTATAATAGGTATGGTTAGCTTTAAAATTCAGGTCTCTATTTTTTAAATAAAACCCCTCATCCTTCATAGTTTTTCCATTTTTGCTTCTCCTTTATCACCATTTATCTTTATTAGTTTCTAAGCATATTGTCCAGAACAGTGCGCAACAGAGGAGCACATCCAGTCTGATGAGGGACCAAATATGATTACTCAGGCATGCACAAATATAGGAATTTTACAATATAATTTGTTCACTCTCAGCATTTCTCATTTTAACATAATATTTTTTTAAGATATTCTTTTAAATCTTTATTCTAACCTTCAAAAACATTGTTTTCTCCAATAAAGTGAATGTAACTTCTATTTTTAACATGATACAATGTACAAGATCCATGCTATATGTATAATTGTCAGTGCAGTAGGTTTTTTGGTTTATTTATTGTTGTTTTTTTTAAATGCGAATAATATTCAATATTAAGATATTCACCTGAATAAGAAAGTGTGCATTCTAAGAGTAGGATTTTTGTTTGCTCTTCCCTGTTCCCATTAAAATTATGGTGTGCTTTAAGTTCTAAGAATGAGAACTGGAATTTCCAGTGGTCAGACTTCCATAAAACTGTAGAGTAAGAGAAGGGAGTTTGGAGGAATCTGACAAAGTCATGATGTTGCTTAGCTGCAAACTCAGTCTTATTCAGAGACTTTAAATTTATTACTCATAAAACATGTAGGAAATTACAAAATCACTCTAGGAAATCAAAACTGGGTGAGCAAAAGCAATGGATTGGTACACTTTTTCTTTTGTGCATCTCTCCACTACTCCTGTCCTCTTACTATGTATGTGATTTAAAAGCAGTGAAAGGTAGTTTATGTGCCGCCCTGTACTGAAAGCTCCAGCTCATGACCAGGGTAGAATAAAGCCCCTAAAAGAGCTGACAAGCCAGGAGATTAATCTGCAGATCTTAAATGAAAATTGTGGTTTTTAACTGTCCAGTACTGGAGTCCTGCAAAAGACTTGACTTTTGAATCTCTCATCTTTTTAATCTTTTTGACTCAGGAGATTATTTATTTGTTTTTGTGGAGTGATATTTTCTTCAGTCTTTTTGGATCTTACATTAGTCATAAGCATTGTCTACAGCAGAACTTGATGTATGAACACATTCCCCATTTTATCCAGACCATTTGTGGAACAAATTTGCACCAAGCTTGATAACATCTGAAAAAACCCCCACAATTTAACAAAAACATATGTAGAACAATTTTCAATAGAAATCGAGGACAGTCAAATAGAATTCAAACTGAATTTTAGAGTATCCATAAATGATAGCCACCCGATTTTTTTACTACTAATAGATATATCAGACTTTCAAACACTCAGATTAAGCACTAATGCTAATTCATAACTGTGTGTTGAAAGAATATTAATTTATTCTAGCTCTTTAACTAGAGACATTAGCAGTCTTTGAGAGAAATAGGAAAAGTTTTATTTTTAAGGGCAGGTTTGTGAAGAAAGGTGGTGTATGTCTTAACACAGAGGGATCAGGCCTGTGCACGGCTGATGGTAAGCTGGGACAAAGGTTCAAGCAAGAAGCTCATGTACAGATCAGGCTGCATTCTAGGGGAGTCTAAGGCAGAAACAGGGGATGGGGTTATGGTTTAGACAGCAAATAGCTAAGTTAACTACCATAAGCTAGAGCTAAGAGGGAAGGGTTATAAACAGCACTCAGGCTAAAGCAGCATCACTACGTTACTACAGCACATGGTACCAGCTCTGGAGCTGGTGTAGAGGAGTGCAATAACAAACCTGTCGGCACAACACAACCATGCCTTTTACATCTGTGCTCACTCATTACACTTGAAGCAACAACCAAAGGCCCCCAAAGACAAATAACATTGCTATAATGTACATCAGCTAGCAGATTCCATGAACACTCTTTGTCACAGCTGAAAGGATAGAAGAATGGATTTCAAGAACATTTATTGTACATATTCATGCTTTCTTCTCCTGGGGTCATGGCATGTTTAGAGAAATTCAGCAGATAATATTTACATTCTGAAGAAGCTTTTGAAGAAAATACAAAGCAGTCGTGGTAGTATGCAATAACCATTCACTTTCTTCAGGCACTTAAAGATGAAAGTCAAATATTTAAGATACAGAATGCTTTGTGTAGAATTCCTCAACCCAATTAGAAGTTTACACTATTCCAATACATTGGCTAACACAACCTCATATGAAGAAACATACAGAAACCAGAATATATTGCCTGCTTTCACCGGAGTGATGCCTGCCATAAATGCTGCTGCGCTGGAAAGGTACACCATGATTTAAACCCAGTAGTAATTGAGTTCCACACAACCGCTCATTCACCCCACTTCTTTCCCCCTGCACCAGATGGGATGGGGAGGAGATCTGAATGAATGTAAAGCCCTTGGGTTAAGATAAGAATCCCATAACTAAAGTACAATATAATATTACTACTACTGATAATGATAAGGGAAATAACAAGGGGAAAGAATACAAAACAAAAAGGTGTGAGAGGAAAAAAATGGTAAAGAACAGTGATGCCCTATATAGTTGTTCACCACCAGCTGACCAATACCCAGCCCAACCCGTGCAGAGATGAATCCCTTCCAGGTAACTCCCGCCCCAGTTTATATACTGTACGTGATATTCTGTGGTATGGAATACCTCTTTGGTCAGTTTGGGTCAGGTGCCCTGTCTCTGCTTCCTCCTGGCTTCCCCTCCTCCCTGGCAGACGATGAGGCTCAGAATGTCCTTGGCCAGACCAAAACATTCTAAGCAGTAACAGAAACATTGGTGTTATCAGCACTGTTCCCAGGATGAAAGTCAAAACCACACTCTGTACCAGCTACCAAGGAGAAAAATGACTTCTACTGCTGAACCTATGACAGCGTGTTATCAATGTTCTCAGACTAAAGCCAAAACATAGCACTGCACCAGCTACTAGGAAAAAAAATACCAGCCAAAGCCAGGGCAAGGTTTTACTTGTCATTTGGGGGAAATTAGGTCTTGAGAGTGGCAGCTCAAATCTGATCTTGTGGTGTCTGCCTGCTGGAGAATATTGGGGAAAAAAAAAAGAAAAAAAGAAAAAAGAATCCTTTTAGTCATGAAGGGCCCAAGAAATTGAAAGAGTTAATGACTAGGTCTACTGTCCTTGGAGTCACTGGGACATTTTCTGCTGACCTGAGTGCGTTGAAGTCAGACCCTGTGTGACTTATACAAGGTACCAAATGGGCTTGCCACTCCCCAAAATCAGTTCTTGAGTTACTTCTTCCCCTTTACCATTGGGTAAAGGGATGGTTCAATTCTAACCAAACTGCCCTACTTCACAGCCTGACCTCAAACGCCTCTGGAAGCCCAGATTCCCTTCAGTTTGCTGCCATGTGCTGCAAATCTAACAATCATTAGAATAGTTAAAAATTAGAGCCTCCATGAATCATGTTGTTGATGTCATTTTATCAGTCTAATCATAGGTATACATTTTACTGCAAGCTGAAAAAATATTGGGTTATTGAGGTTCCATTTTAGCTTTAGCTATGCATAATTTAATGTAGAAAAAAAAGCCGGCTAGGGAAAGCTCTGAATATGTATTTTATAGGAGGAACAAAAAAAGTTTTTCTCGCCTCCTCTTACTGCCTCTCACTCATCGAGAGATAAAGAAATGACGAAAATGACACATGAGCTGCTGCAAAGCCTGAAAATAAGACAGTTTTTATTTTATATTTAGGAAGGGACATTAGTTTGTTCTGTGGCTATTTTTCATTTAAGTTTTTTAATCCTTAGACAAGGAGGCATTTAAAGTAGACATTCACTGTGCCAAAAAAAGTAAAAAAAAATTCTTGTGTATTATTGCTGGGGAGGTGGATAATGGGAAAAGAAGAGCAAAGTGGGGGAGAGCAAGGAAAATAGGGGCACTTACAGGAAAATGTATTTGTGTGGGTTGTGTTTAGCAGTTTGAGACAGGGAAGTAGTTAGTCAAATCTCTTCACATTTACACCCAGAAATAAGAAGTGGTCTTTCTCTTAAGAGGAATTACCTATGAGCTGTTCTTGAAGCTAGTATTAGGTACGCGGGATTGAGGATGCTGCTGGCTGGAGGCTAAATATGAAGTGTTAATTGTAGCCAGACCAAATGTGTAAACTTGTAGTTCAGCAGAAGTAACAGTCCTGAGGTTAAAAAAAAAAAAAAAAAAAAGACAACTGAATGCTAAGGGATTTTTTTTTTTTTTCCCTAAAATACCTCTATAGAATTAATCCAGCTCCTTACAAACAGTTTTGACATAGGTCTCTGACATGAGCTACAGAAATAAGAAACTAAAAGCCACCAAGTTCATGCTTTGAAGTTCACTGGGATTAACCACACAAGAGCAAATTCTGGGAAGAGAAGGTAATCAAAATGCAGGCAAGCAATTAGATCTGCATATTAAGTATGAAAGTACATGGTGCTGGGTTGCATATGAAGCTAGTGCAGTAACCTTGCACTTCCAGAACTGCTCGCTGAGGTTACTCAGCAAAGGAGTTCAGAGGACTCACCTCCAGAGGGACAAATTGCTTCCCTTTGTCTGTAATCATAGTACAGTTCTGTAAATGTGCTTGATCATGATTAGCAAGCACACTGGGGACAGTGGGCAGCAGCAAGCCCTGCTTGGGGTGGAGAAAGCCCAGGCAGGTATGGTGGGTATCAGGCAGGGCTGTGGGAGCTGCACAGGGCCAGCAACAACCCTGGAGTGCTGTCTACCACCCAGGGTGGATGTGGGATGCCTGAGTGATGGGGTATGGGGAGGTTTGCAGGGCAGCTGCCCACACCATGCTTGACTTGCTACTCTGCTCTAAGCAGCTACCTGAGGAGTTTTACTGAAGGAGAAGGAGCCTATTCTAATTTTGGAAACCAATGCTAGTGGAACACACTACATTTTATCTGTAATTATTAGACTTTTCTTTCTCTAAAATTGAGTACTGGGATTTTCAAATACTCATGAGGCTACACTGGGCTCTCTCTCTTCTCTCTGATGTTCCTCACTAGCAGTGACCACACATCTGGGAAAAGGTCTGGCCATTTAGGCATCTATCTAGGCATGTTATTGTTCATTATTTCCAGTACAGTTCATGAGTTTTAAAGGTAGAGTTGCCTTACTTGTAAGGTTTTAGTTAGAGTTTCTATTCTGTGCCCATCATCTCCTGTCTCCCTTCAAAAGGATATTTATCCTCACCCCCTTGAGAAAGTTCATTGACTTTTACTGAGAAATCATGATCACCACATATTCATCACATTCAAAGATCATTTGACAGTTTACATGACAGGGCACATATGAAATAAATGTCAGTTGTCCTGTCCTTAATTTCTTTGTGTACCTTTAATCCTTCTATTTGTAAAAGTCCTTGAAGACAAGGTTCTCATTCATTCAAAGTTTCATTTTTTTTTTTGTTTGTTTTTTTTTTTTTTTTTTCCCCAAGAGCTTGATGTTGTAGGGAGTAAAGAAAGTAATGAGAAAAAGTTGGGAAAAATGATCACCTCTAAGGCTTACTATTTTAGGAGCAAGGCAAAATAATTTTGGATGAGCATCAAACATACAACACAACCAAAATGTTTTATTTTCCTCCCTCTAAAATAGCATGTTTGACAAAGCTATCCCTTTAAATCTACTCTTAACTTTCTCACTTCAGTAAGTTTCAATTTGCTGTATTTCTCAGCCCTGTGTGGTGGTGTGGGTGTCAGAAATATGCAGGTGATGTCATTTTTCATTCCCTAACCCAGGGTTTAATTGGCATCATCATTCCGCAGCCCTCCTCCTCCCCTTCTTCCACCTCTTCAGTTTAAATCTTGTCCTTCTAGGCCTTTTGGGTCAACACACTTCAAAAATGTGTTGTCTCTGTTACTTAAAGTCTTCTCTAAGAAAGGGAAGCTTTGAATTTTAAATCCTGGTTGGTACAGAGATGAAACATATGTCCAACACGATTTTACTTTAGTAATCCTATCCAGTGATAATCCCTTTGGCACACAACATAGAGATGACACTGTATCAGTGATAGAGAGCAGACTGGTCATCAGTATTCTTTGAATTTTTAAGATTTGTTGCTTTCATTTTATTTTTTTTTTAATAAGACATATGCCTTATAAATTATGTCTGCATAAAATTTGGTGCTGGAATACCAAGTTTTAATATACCTGTATTAAATAAATCATGGCAATAAGCCCCTGGATGTTTTGTTATACCTTTAATCCACTCAGCAAAGATTCCAGGGTAAACAGTAAAAGTTTTGCCTTTTTTCTTACAATGAGATATATCATGACTAGAGGAAATGCAAGTTCAGGAAAAAGGAGGTTGGGAGACATATAAAAGGAAAAGGCAAGAACTTATTTATATTGACAGAGAAAAGGTCTCAATAGCCTGACTCCTCTCTTCTTCAAAGGATCCTCCTCCTTTTCCTGCTCCTAGTATCTTAAGAGCTCTTCTAAAAAGGGAAAACAAAAGTCGTAGGACCTGCAGTGATACATGGACTACACTATAGACACATGTCCTTAGGACAGTACTGGGAACCAAAAGTCAACATCTGATTCAAAGCTCTTCCTGTGCCTTGTCTTTACCAAAGTGAATGGGAATGTGTGATGTATTCAGCTATCATTTATTGTCCGCAGCTTCATCTGATTCAAATGTAGACACAAACAAAACCACCTACTCATTTCAATGAAGCTGTGACTGTTGTGCTGGCTGGGAGGCAACAGGTAGCATCTAAACCACTGGAGTAACTCAGCCTTCTTGAACAACAGGCTTTCAGGCTTCTAAAATTGTTAGGCAAAGCCGCAGGCTAGCCTGTATTCTTTTAGCTTAGTATCTGTCTCATTATGGTTACATTGCAGGTACTTGTGCGTGGTCACTCATTGAGTCAATTGTGGTCACTTATTGAGTCAATTAATGAGATGAAGGAGAAATGTGAGTGAGAGCATACTGGGCAATTCATAGGTTGAAAGGCTATACTGAAACACATCTGGTTATAATTAAGGTTAACTATAGAATTTCATCTGGCCAAACATAATCACTCACAACTCAATGTATTTCAGCATTACTGATTGACACATATAGTATATACCCATCACAAGCAAGGGACAACTTTTAGGTGACTTGCAAGAAAAAGCAAAGAGCATGCTTACGATGGCTGAGGGAGAGGATGAGGAGGGGCAGAAAAAAAAGAATTTTTAAACAAAAAGTAAAGTATTGCTGTTAATTAACTTCATATGCAGTTTAAGAACCCTTTTTTAAAAAAATACTAGAGCAAATTTTACTTTCTTCTGAACTGTCTCTTCTGACAGGTTAAATGCAAGTATACTACATAGTTACAGTGATTATGGCTTTGTCTTCTATTGTGATCAGCTAATACTATGGATGAGAAGAGTTAGTGAAAAGAGAAAGGAAAATGATAATTTTAGTGTGTGTGTGACAGGGATCAGCAGAAGTGACTGGTAGTACACACAGAAGTTGGTGATTTGCTAGTGTTAAACCAATGTTGAAGATGATTAGGTTTTGCCTAGAAGTGGTGCCTATGTGTCCTGCTGCACAAGACAAGTCTTCTCCAAAAGAAAGAAAACCCCAACTTTGTAAAATATGACTTTAGTAATGTTTGTAACCACTACTACTTTTACCATATTATCGCTCCATCTCCTTAACTATTACTCTAATAAATGTTGTTTGTGCAGCCATGTGTTTGTGGGTTTCAGGCACAACGAAACTTGAAGCCTTGCTCCAGAATTCATCAAAAGGAGTTGGAGAGAGAAAATTCTTAATTGGAAATTGCTTTTTCACTAAATTTTTCCTTGCCAGAAAAGGCTGACTTCCCACAGATGCCACACTTATAGTAGGCTCTGCAAGGATGCCAGTTTTACTGAAAATTCAATCTCTTTGCTACAATAGAAGCTCAGCAAAGCTGCCATCCATAGCAGCACTCAACTAACCCAATGCAAATATTGTGTGACTCATCAATTATTGTCAAATGAAGTTTTGTTTCTAACTTTGAAAAAGATAGAGATGATACTATACGGGCAGCTGAACAGATTGAGTCATAATGGTGAGAAAAAGGAACAATTAAAGCTCTTGAGTTGTACTGAGAAACAGCTGGGCCTATGCTGCTTTTTTCTTAAATATTATCTAGACTCCTGCAGTTTTGTTCACAGCACATCTCAACATAAGGCACCATATGGCAGGAGGTGAGTGGGTGAAAATAAGAACACGTATGAGACAACTGTCTGTATGGGTTCCCCTTTCTAAGCCACCCCAGAAGCACTCCAAGTTGAGGCTTCAGCCTGGAGACAACTGAATTTTACTGTAGACTTTTTCTGGTGTCAATCAGCTGAGGTGTTTGGGTGGCCATCTGACACATGAATATATTAATGAATACTAAGATTATTCCAAGCCTGTGTCTTTTAGGAAGATAAAATCAGCAGGATGTTTCTCAATATTGTTAGTTACTACAGAGGAATTGGAGGCTTTGGATCTCAGATCATTACTGCAGGTAATGGTACCAGTCTAACTGCACTCTGTTCCTCATTCACATATAAGCCACACATCCAATGTATAGGGATGAAGCTGGGCTGCAGCTTGGAGTTCCCTGGAAAGCCAGATGAGCATGGGGAAAGGCAGAAGCACTCAATCCTCATCCCTCCCTGCAGCACAGGAACAGCTGGGCCACAACTGCCAGCACTGGACTATGCTTTTGTTTTATTTCTGTCCTGGGTTCAGCTGTAACAGTTATTTTTCTCCTTCTTAGTAGCTGGTGCAGTGCTGTGTTTTCGACTTTAGTCTGAGAACAGTGCTGATAACACATGACTGTTAGCTGTTGCTAAGTAGCGCTTACCTTGATCAAGGACTTTTCAGTCTCTCATGCTCTGCCAGTGAGGAGGGGCACCAGAAGCTGGGAGGAAGCAGAGACAGGACACCTCACCCAAAGTAGCCAAAGGGCTATTCCATACCACAGCATGTCATGCCCAGTGTATAGACGGGGGAGGAGTTATCTGGAAGAGCAGATAGCTGCTCGGGTCAGGCTGGGTATTGGTCAGCTGGTGATGAGCGATTGTATTGTGTATTGCTTATGTTTATTGAGTTTTTTTTTCCTTTCCCTTTTTAGTTTTACATTATCTCTTCTTGTTATTTCCCTTATCATTAGTAGTAGTAGTAGAAGTTTCATATTATACTTTAGTTATTGGACTGTTCTTATCTCAGCCCATGGGATTTATATTCTTTCCATTCTCCTCCCCATTCCACCCAGATGAGCCATGCCACATGCCTTAGTTGGTGACTCTGCTAAAGGCACAGCCTTCCAGGTGCCCAGGTATTGCACATGTGTATCAGAGATAGTCCATGCATCAGTCTGATAAATGTGATCTCTGTGGCCTCTTCTGTTGACATGACTTTAAAGTATAGCATTTAATAATGTTGATCTAGTTGGAAGCTTTAGTGGATATATTTCACAAACATACACACACACACACTCTATTTCATAGTTTTCAAGGAAATCAGAGTCTAAAATGGAGATAAATCAAGGCCCAACAGAATCAAGTCAGTGCCATGATGCATACTATAGTACTGAGCAGGAAATGTTGTATGTAGTTTGAATCTAGAAGCTCTTGCAAAAAGCAACACACTGTAGGGCCTTGATTCTGACACTGTGTCATGGTTTAAGCCCCTCACACAGTTCGCTCACTCACTCCCCTTCTTTCTTCCCCCAGTCCCGGGGGGATGGGGAGGAGAATCAGAAGAATGCAACTCCAGCAGGTTGAGATAAGAACAGTTTAGTAATTAAGGTATGGCACAAACCACTGCTGCTACCACCAATAATAATAATGACCAGGGAAATACAAAGCAAGAGAATACAATTTCTCAATACCTGATACCAAGCCTGACCCTGCAGTGAACCTCTTCTTCCGGGTCTCTCCCCTCTGTTTTTCACATCCTGGGCATGAGGTATTGTGGTATGGAATACCTCTTTGGTCAGTTTGGGTCAGGCATCTTGTCTCTGCTTCCTCCCGGCTTCCCCTCCTCCCTGGCAGACCACGAGGCTCAGGAAGTCCTTGGTCAGACCAAAACATTCTAAGCAGTAACTAAAAACATTGGTGTTATCAGCGCTGTTCCCAGGCCGAAA
>JAOEHX010054268.1:0-16265 GCA_025448015.1 Bolborhynchus lineola
GGGACAGACACCCGCAGCCCCAGGACTCAGGAAAGGCAGAACCTACTCACAGGTGGAAAACCAAAGTGCTTACTGATAAAAAACAATTGCTTTGTAAGCGGATCATTAGCTGACAGGACTTAAGGAGCCCTTTCCTCTTGCTGACTTCAGAGAGCTGTGGAGCAAAGGCTGCTGGAGCTGGAGGCAGGGTACTGCCACACCACACAGCCCTTCTTCCCTTTGCTGGCATGTGAGCTTGTCCAGGCAGCCCCAAATTTACACTGGGAATCTGTAGGGGTTTTTACAGGCCAGCTGAGTGCTGTGGTTTTGGGGACTGCCCTTGAGAATGCTTGTAACCTAAGGCTGGATCCAGTCGCACTGTAAGTGATGAAGGTACCAGGAGGGGAACAGGCAGCTGGAGAAAGGGCAGAAGGAAGCATGTGCTGCTCTACCTTCCCAGTCAATACAGCCCATGTACCTCATGGCAAATGTGAGCCAATTTATTGAAAGGGACTTACTTCTCAATTAAAGCACAAATGAATATATTTTTCATCTTGAAGAGTACCTGATAGTGTAAAGCACACAAAGACAGTTACCATAGAGAAGCTAACATGTGGTAACTTGTCCTTTGATAATTTGTTTGTATATCAAAGTCTTTATATAAACACCTGTCTTCCAAAAGAAAATTCTGGCAAGTCAGGCTTGAAAGACCTAACAGTTACTGCCCTTCTAGATTAACTGTCAGTCATCAGATCTCTGCATGGGTCCTGTACTGCAGCTCTTGCTTCTGTAATTGCAAAAAGTAAAGAACACTTCAGAACAAAATCAATATGGAGGTTCCTTCAAAATTAGTTCTCAGAACAGCAGTAGAAAGAACCTTTTATACAAAACAAATTTTACATTTGGAGTATTTGAACACTAATTACTGGAAATGGCCAAACTGAAATGTTCTAATTGAGAAGAAACAGAAAGGACATAGTTTCTGCTGTTCTCAACACAAGGTGTAAAGTCCATCCACCTGAAAAAATTACTTCACATAGATAAACTTGTAAGGGTAGAAACAACTAACAAGTAGCAAAAGGGATCCCTTTTGTTCTAAACAAGAGGCATGAGGGCCTCAGCACCACCAAATGGTGTTGCTACCCAGCAGCACCTTCAGCATATTAGCAGGGCACCAGACAGGCGAGAATCTATCCTCTAATTTCTCAGAATGATTATTTCTAATTAAATGAGTGAGGACTTTTGATCCTACATGAGTTTTCATTTGCTTTCTTCTTGGGTTTTCTTTTTTTTTCTTTTCTTTCTTTGATGCAGAGGTATAGCAAGGCAGCAGTATAACCACTTTGAAAAAATGTGAATTTTATCATTAACTTGGCTCTCAACCACTCCAAATGTTACGTTAAGCATGTAAGTAGGTCTAATATTACATCTTGAGAACCATAGAATAGTTTGGGTTGGAAGGGACCTTAAAGATCATCCAGTTCCAATGCCCCTGCCATGGGCAGGGACACCTTCCACTAGACCAGTTTGCTCAAATCCCAGTCCAAACTGCCTTGAACACTGCCAGGGATGGGGCAGCCACACCCTGTGCCAGTGCCTCAGCACCCTCACAATGAAGAATTTCTTCCTAATATCTAATTTCCCCTATTTCAGTTTAAGTCCTGTCACTACCTGCCCTTGTAAAAAAGTCCCTCTCTAGATTTGTTGTAGCCCCCTTTAGGCACTAGAAGCTGCTCTCAGATCCCCCTGGAGTCTTCTTTTCTCCAGGCTTAACAAGCCCAGTTCTCTTAGGCTGTCCTTATAGGAGAGCTCCAGCCCTCTGATCTTTGTGGACCTCCTCCAGACTCATTCCAACAGGTCCGTCCTTATTATGTTGAAGGCAGTAATCCAGGTGAGGAAAATAAAAGAACAACAATACCATTTCAATAACAAAAATATCAGGTTGTGAACATGTAAATATTTTGATCTGACATTTTCAGATTATGTTTTTTTGTGATGGGAGAGGGTAGATACCATATCTTCCAGGAGCTCTTCAAGAAGACTAAGTAGGGTGCAAGTAATGTCACATCACTTTTCTGTAGGCTTTCCAGGGTGTTGGTAAGTCAGTCAGGCTCCCTGTAATATATTCACCATACCCAGGACACAATGAAAACTGTCCTTTGACTTGTGTAATCACACTTGGAAAGGAAAAAAATGTTTCCTTATAGCAGCTGCCTTATACCAACCCATGAGTTATTTACAATCTGTGCATGTATATGTTTTTTCCCTTATTCTCAGGGTAAAATGCCAAATAGCAAAAGTCCTTTTTGACTACCAAATAGTAAAAATCCAATACCTATTCAATTTAGCAGCTCCACCAGTAGGATGAAGTTCTGAGTGATATTCGTTGACAGTGTCCTGATTAAAAAAAAAAAAAGATCCTCTTGAAGTTAACATAAATACCATAATGTGCAAGAATGTTCTTGGAGAAAACAGTGCAGACTGTTTTCATTTAAAGGTCTGTCTGAGGGAGTGTTAGGGTTCTTTCCCTGAGAGAGCTATATGAAGTGAAAGGTAATACCAATTTTAATATTTTAATGCTAGAGTTGAAGGCTCTATAGATAGCAACATTACAAACTAGAAACAACCTTTCATTTCTGGACAAGGTTTTGCAGTCAGCATGGGAAAGTGCAGGCGCTCAGCCACAAACTGAAAATACTCACTGACCTCAGGGGGAGTTGCACATTCCAGAAGAGAATCCCAGGAACAGCCCTAGGACATTACGTGGGCTCTAGTCAATCCTAGTGTCAAATTAACATGCCCACTCTTCCCTTTCCCTCCTGCACCTACTGTATTTGAGCCTTCCTGAACTGATGATGTGCCCTACCACCACACTGGACAGAGAGAAGCTGTGTGCTCACACAGGCATCAGAGGATGAAGGAGAGCACTCAGGGCTGTCCACACAACGCGTCTCCCAGAACACACCTGCAGTGCCCACTGCCTGACTGCATTTCCACACTCCCGATGAAGGGAAGAAACCACCTAGAGGGGCAGCCACAGCTTCAACTGGGAAAGGTGAAATATGGGTCCAGACTCCATGAGAGAAAAATGTCCCTCCCTGCCCTTCAAGCCTCTGCTATGAGGTGTTTGCTCCCTGGAAAACTGCACCTTACTGAAGCGGAGCAGCAGCTCTGAACACAGAGGAGAGAGATGTAAAAATTAATTTAACATATCTAAAATCTTCTGTGCTTTCTCTGCTTGGAACAGCTGGGCCAGGTTTGCTAGCACTTTCCAAATAAGGCTCCCAAAGGAAGCATCATGCTGAACAGCAGGAACTACAGTACAGGGGGTTGCCACTGGAAGTGTTGATAAATCTTACAAAAAAGTGCTACCAACACTACCTTAAAAATTATGCAATCATCTTTGATCCAAGTTTATAGAAATACTTCAAAAATAATTGTTCTTTCATTTGCTTGACAAGCCAGGTTCAAAATTCAGTTTCCCTGGCAACAGCTGAGGACATTAAACTGTGCAATGTGTCTAGGAAAGGAAATAAATGGGAATGGAAAATTACTCCAAAAACTTAGTTAAAGGGATTTGCAGAGAGAAGCAAAAACAGGAACGGGCAAGCAGTCACACATCAATAACCTCAAAGATCAAATATTTCATCTTTCTAAGTTATGCAGGAAATAAAAGCTAAAGCTGTAGTTGCTGCTGCTGCTGCTTTTATCATCCTGTTGATTTGTTTGCTGCTGATAGCTGTATATGCCAAAAAATGTTTTGGCTGCTTCTGAAAGACAAAAGGGGCTGAACATCGCACACTTTCATCTTTAAACACTGGTGGCAGAGGCAGCATTGCACAAGCTGTGCTAGGTAGCCATCTTCAGGAGTGCCCACTGGTGTCTTTTGCTAAAACAAGACAACTAAATCTATGTGCAGGGGTGAAATATCTTGGGCAGCCATTCATAGGTCCCCAAAGCTAACGATCAGAGAACACAGTGAGGATCTTACAGTCCCACGGGGTTCCTCAGCATGACCTCCTGCACACCCACCTTGCACTGCACACAGATCCATAGGCAACGGAGAGCAGAGAAGACAAGTCATGTCCCACTGCTCCATGCATCCAGCATGAACTCCGGTGCCTGACCAACAGCCCTCTGTGACTGCAGAGAACCTTACCAGCAACATCCCAGCAAAGCTACTACCAAGCACTCCACAGATGGATGAATAATTTAGCAGCACCGTTTGCACACACCAGCACTGTTTGCACACACCAGCACTGTTTGCAGAGTGGGCTTATTCATTCCTATTAAATATAGTCCCAAAATTATTAGTATTTCCCTCTACCTGAGTTCTCATCAGAGGGCTGGCAGTTTTCTAGCTGAAATATTTCTGTGAAGTGACAGACACTGGTTGAGGGTTTTCAGAAATTATTCTGTATTTTCCAAAAGTCTCAGAAGAAAATGATCAGAAGGATGGAGCGCATCACCTATGAGGAAAGGCTGAGAGAATTGGAGTTGTTCAGCCTAGAGAAGAGAAGGCTCCAGGGAGAACTCATTGCAACCTTTCAGATCTTACAGTGGGCCTATAAGAAAGATGGGGAAAGACTTTTTAGCAAGGCTTGTTGTGATAGGATGAGGGCTGACAATTTCTAACTAAAAGAAGGAGAATCAGGCTGGATGTGAGGAAATCATTTTTGTAATGAGGTGGTGGATGTGCCATTCCTGGAGACATTCAAGACCAAGCTGCATGTGGTTCTGGGCACCCTGATCTAGTTGAAGATGTCCCTCCTCATTGCAGGGGGTTGGACTGGATGAGCTTTGAAGGCCCTTCCAACCCAAACTATTCTGATTCTATGATTCTATGAAAATGAGTAGAACCCTGTTCTAACTCTGGTTATATGATAAGAGCAAGATCTTTCTGCGTAGAATCACATCTTTTTATACTGAATAAAACATGAGACTTCTGCCTCCCATCTGAACCAGACCAAGAAGAGAACATTACTGCAGAGCAGTGGTGCAACACCCACATATCCTCCATATGCCACTAATAATTATCTGGAAATACAAAGCTGCACAAATGCGACTTTTTTAAGAATCAGATGCCTACCATGGCGTTTGAGATGGTTTGTGTCCATCCCCCTCAATACTCAGCTCCATCAGCTTATTCTAATAAAACAAACAAGCAAACAAGAAATATCTGAAATTGTATCAAAGGACCAGGTATGTATTGAGATGTCGTGTTTCCAGCCTGTTTGTCCCTAGATTGATTTAGGAGCCCCTCTCCAGTTCTGTAAATCAATTGATTTAAAAAGCAGCCTGTCCTTCTATAGACTTCTAGCCTCATTTCACATTAAGAGTGATTTTAGAGTGATCTGGCATGCTTACTGCCCCTTTCCTCAGGGAACTGCAAGCATACTTAATGAGAACTAGATTACACCATCCCCCTTGGCCACCAGAGTCTCTTCCTGTCCACAGAGCGTCCTCCAGCAGCCTGGTTGAGGGCTGACAGCATCAATTGTCAGATTGCTGGTGAAATATTTCCTCTGCAACTGCTAGCTACTGCCAGTTGATACAATGGATCAAAACAGACTGAAATCTGCCGCAGCAAGGGTCAAGTGGTTCTGTTTATTTTCATGTTAATAGACCAGTGATATTGATGATGCTGGAGGGGAGCAGCTAATACCTCCTACGCAACAGTCCATGGCTGCGACACTTTATCGTCAAGCTCTTTTTGATTATGTTTAACAGGAGCCAGTAGGAAGAAATGAGTGCTGTACGAGGTGCAAGATACTCCTTGATCATAGCTTGAAGCTTCTTTCAAGACAAGTTCCTCTTTCTGCACATGCACTTCCTCTGTGAAAATTGAAGGAAGGAAATCAAATTGGATCCTTGAAAAGAAAGATGAGAGCCCTCATTTTGGGGGAAAACTGAAACTAATTTTTTTTTAAAAAAGAAAAAAAAGAAAAAAGTTTTTAAAAGAAATAAAAAGAGCAGATCTAAGGATCAGTCTGTGGCTGAAAAGCCATTTGGTGACAGCAGCTAGGATTTGACCTTGTGGTTGATGTGAAACTCATTCAGCCTTCAATTCTGTAGCCCTAATATGATTTCAGGATGTCAGGACTAGAAAGGCTGCAGCTGGTGCTCTCAGTGTTATGTGCCACTGACTGAAAAGCAGCAGCAGCTTGTTCCAGTCACCAGATTCACTCACTGATAATGGGAGAGCAGTAACAATTACCATTAAGGTAGCATGGCTGTGCCTACCTCTGCCCATGGTTCACCTTCATGATCTCTATGCAGTTTAATGTCATCCTCTGCCTCCAGCAAAACAACCACTGATACCTTTTCTAGGAAGGAGATGGAGCAGCTTTCCATTTTTAACAGCCCTGGGTGATTGTTCATTGGCCAAGTTCTGCCCTTAGTTGCAATCGATCATGCTTCCTTGACCTGTGCCTTTTAAACTTTAAAGGCTGCTCTGCATTTCTTAGAGAAGCAGTTTAGGTAAGCAGGCACTGTATGTGGAACAGCAATACATGATTAGGCATTTACAGAAGAAGGTAACAAGGCTTAACATTATGAAATTTGTTTCACAGTCAGAACAGACCCAGGAAAGTCTTCTGCCTCCCCCACAGCATTACTGCTATAGAAGGTTTCTTGTACCAGGGAAAAGATTTTTGCAGTGGTTCTCATCATCCTAAAGCTTAATGCAAACATTCAAAAATAGTTTTTACTGTTCCCAAGATAAGAACAAGGTCTTCAATGCAACTTCTTTTCTATGGAAAGTGATAGTGAAGAAACAGGAGAGATTTGAGGTGATTTTAAAACATCTGGTGTTGGCAAGCTCTGCAGCCGTGCTTTCTGCTGGCTAAGGCTTCTTAAATATGGTTTGCTGAATGTCCATTAATGTCATCTGGCTCTTAAATGAGTCAACTTAACTGAGAACAATTTTTTATCCATTAGGTTGAAGACAAACAGTTGAAAACTTGTTTTATTAAGGCTGAGAAAGAACTGTATTGTTTAAGGCATCTTCACATGTTTCCTTCCTCTGTAACTGGTGATAAACAGCTATGGAAGGAGAGAGGGCATTCTAACATGACAGCTGATATCAGCCATGGCTTTCACAGACTTCAAAAGCTGACACCCAGCCATAGCCTTCATCTATTCCCCTCTCAGCTTCATACAAGTTTTGAGAGACTTGTGGAGAAAAAAGGAGATTTACAGAGCATGGCAGTAGGAAGAAGACAAGGTCTAGCGGCAGACATTCCTTTCTTAACCTTTTGGGGACCCCCGAGAAGAATCTATCAGATTTTAGTAGACTTCTCAAGGCCTTACTGTTTTTCTGTGGTCTGCAGAGAGGTCTAAGAATCGAGGATCACTTCCTGCCCAGCATCTATTACCAACAGGGGACCATCCATCACTGACTTTAAAATTATTTCCATTCCTTGTCATGACCTGAATCCATGCTATGACTGATCTAAAGTGTTACCTTCAATTAGAGAAACTTGTAATAATCTTAGCATTTTCTTCATGATTGCTGGAATGGGAGGTTTGCTATCCCATAGCACTGCTAGGTGGCATTTCTTCAGTGTTGGCCCTACTATGATGTCTTAGCAATAGGAATAGGTAAGTTCTCCCTGAATGATGTGGTGCTTATTTTAATCAAATGTGACGGTAGTTCTTAATGATTCTCATATTAGTTAAAAGATTATGGAACAGAATCACAAGGTTTGGGTTAAGATGCCATTAACAGTCTTTCATTATAGCACATCACACACGGTGTTTCTTTTCTTACACTGTTTTGTGTATTTGGAAGATTTTAGGACCAGTTTTTTTTAGGAGTAAAATTCAATTAAGAAATATATTGATGCTTAATATTTTCAATCTGGTTTGAAGTATTTGATTGGAAATTTTAAGCTAAAGGCTCTATTTAAGCAAAATAAAAGTAAAATCTCCTCATCTTTGATGCTGATTCTGTTTATAAACCTTCTAGGCTATCATCAGCTTTGTTCAAAGAATTAGTGCTAAACAGCCCAGAGAAACAATATATCACATGGAAATGCCAATGAACAACAAAGAGGGAGCCAGCAAGGTGCAATAAAACAATTAAAAATCAACATAAAGCATGACTATAGCACTTCATTCAAGCTAAATTAACCATTACAGCACTAATGCACACTGCATTATTAAGTTTAAATTACACTAAGATTTATTTAGGTCTGGCAAAAAAACTGCTCTCTGGAGCCGGTGAGACAGGAAAAGGACAAAAGAAATGTTAATCCACAGAACTATTGAGGAGCTTCATTTCAGTGTAACAAACATGGGAGTTCACAGAGCTTTATTAGCCCAAGTCAAGATGAAAAAGGCCAGAGATGTGTGTGGAATGAAGTTCCCCCATACGTCACTGTAGAAACATACTAATGGGTTCTTTCCAGAATTTCTGGAACACTACAGAACTGCTGAGGCCTCAGTGGGCCTGACAACTGCTTACTGAAGGTACTGCAGTTCTTATCCATTTCATTTTGGAAAGACATAATATGGTCAGTGTGACAGTCAAAAAGAGGGTAGTGAGTCTGACAAGGACTTAGTTCAGCAGCTGACCCTGCTCACTAAGTACACATGTGAGAAATACGTGTACATGGGAGGTGCAGGGAGAAAATAAATTAATTCCTTTATTAAATGTAGCAAAAAAAACCCCAGAAAAGTATGCTTCCCTTTCAAAAAGAAAATCCAGTGGAGGAAGTGGATGCATTTAATAAATATTTCTGGTTGATTTTTGTTTCGTTGCAGAAGTAAGTTTTAAAGTGTGAAGTTACAGTCAACATACAATACATTCTGAAATAAAATAGTGAAAAATAAACCACAATATTTTTATTTACAAGCTCTGAAAAGGAAATGGTTTGAATTTTTATAACCTGTTTTCAGTTTTCCCTTACAAAATCTTTGTGCTTCAGTGGGCCAGGTGAAACATGGGTTTTTTCTTAAGTGGCAGCTAAAGATGCAGGTTGAAAATTCCTGATGTTCTGTCCAGATTTTGTTAAAACTGAGCAATTTTCAAGAAATATTTGGGGTTTATGTAACTTAATATTCCAATAGAGAAAGTGTTCCATGGAAAATTTTTTTGTAAAGTTCAAGAAATGTCTTGTGGCATGCAAAACCATGCTTTTGTTGAAGAACACTATTTGGAGAACTACTTCACCAAAGTAAAAAAGGCCTATGCTTCTGCCACTCTGCTCTTCCTCTGTTCCAGGCACGTTTCAACTAAAGAACTTTGTCATCTTACACAGAACCTTCCTCATTCTGCATAAGGCAGAAAGTGTTTTACAGCAAGCCATCATACCTTATTTTTGGTATCTGAGCTTTGTTACCACACACTATCCTGAGAACATCATCAATAAAAAGATATTCCTGGCAGCCATCCGTACTGGTACTGGTCAGCTCTTTTAAAACATTCAGCAGCAGGAGGCACATCATCCTCATTTTTTGGAAAAGAGCTAGGGGTTGTAAGAGCTCTTTCTAATGTGCAGTGTAAAATATGGCATTTTACATAGTTGAGATAACCTCATGGACAGCTAAGTGGAAAGCTAGTAAGAGTTATCAAACACTGTTAATCCTTTTGGATGGACCCTGCAGTCTATCCACATTTAAAAAGGACAAGCTCCACTAGCCAATTTTTCTCCTTAACAAACATGTTTACAAAACCCATGGAGTAAGATGGTGAAAGTGGTTTCACGTGCACAGGAACACATGTCTTCTGATGGTGTCATGCAGCAAGATGACAGCTCACGGAAGATGGTTTCAAGTTTCTGAACAGATTGGTGCCGGGATGGTATTGCTGCTAAGTGAATGTGCCAGTCGGGATCAGAACTGAGTCTTTCATGTTATAGTAAACCCAGACCAAACCCTGGCAGAATGACCTCATTAACCTCATGACTCTTGATCTCTCAATTATGTTCAGCTCTCCACTCACAAAAGAATTTGGGACAAGTCTGGCTCCAAGAGGAATTTATTTATTTCCATAAATGATCTATTTACATTGACTTGGAGGTCAGCATCTTTTTTTAAAGACAGTCACACTGAGTAGGGATTATCTATTCTTTAGAGATGCTGTAATGGTCTAATAATACAGATGAGGGACCAACAGTGTTGTAGAGAGATATTTAACATGTGCCATCTACTGTTTTGCAGCTAGATTTTAGTCTCTGGTCTATTTTTAATAAATGTCAAGGAACTATCCCAAACGAGAGGCAAAAAGTACAAACATGGAAAGTGCAATGACTCAGTACAATTATTTACTGAAGATTAGATTAAATTATGCTCAGTCACAGAAATGAAATCTACCATTAGAAATGCTTCTGTATTCTTAGCCTACTTTATTTATTATTAAATATTATTCCTAGTAACCTGCTCAGAATCAAAAATTCTTACTGATAACCAACAGATCTTCCTTCCTTTTACCTCCACAGCTGGCCACTTGTTGTGGCCCTGGGTAACTGACTTTTCCCATGGCACTCTTGAAAGACCATCAGAACCTGGTACCATGGACTTCGCACCATACCCAGTACTCAGCCTTACTGGCCTGGATCCAGTCTCACCTGTACAACACAGCACGGGCAGGACTCATGAGCAGCACCAGCAGGGAGAAACTGCACCTCTCTGACTCTGTGGTTCATGAGGGAGTAACATAGGGGAAATTGATAACAGAGGTGGAGAGGTAAGAGCTGCACTAACTGTTCATCACAGCACAAGGCCTCCATCACGTATCTCCATTGCGATCACATGAGGTGCTTTGAAGGCTCATAACTAGCACTTCCAAAACAATGACAATGAGAAATGTTCTTCCTACATCCAACTATTTTTATTGTACTTTTAATGTGCACACACAGATATATTGCCTGTTATGGATTTTTCCTAAACTGGTTGCCAAATGTGTGGAATATTGTAGCCCTAGGGCTCAACTAAACCTTGCCCTTTTTATTATTCAACTCACAAAATAGGAGAGCCCTTAAAGAGAGTTTGAATGTATGTATCCCAGCTCAATATGTTACCTGGTGCCAGCCTTTGCTTGTGGATTCTATTCACTGAAATGCATCTCATGTGATTCTCAGTGGGTTTCAAAATGTATGACAAGAAGTCTTTTATCTTTATTACCTCTTTCCTACCATTCAAAATCTTCCAACCGCTTTCTCTTTCTTTCCTGAGTAATGATGAAACTTTATTTCTCTCTTGGTATTTCTCTTCACATAGCTTTTTATAAAGACAAATATTGATATAATGCAGCAATTTCAGAAAAAAAAATAATTACTGTCAATCATCAGCCTATGAAAAGAGCAAACATAGAGCAAAAATAGATTACTTACATGTGACTGAAGTTTCTGATATTGCTATTATATTGGAAAACCTGTTAAGCCCTCAGGTATAGATCCATTGGCTTCTGCCACTAAACTTACCAAGCTCTACAGAGCAAAAAAGACAAATGTGGTATCCCCAAAATTACCATATCCAGTCAAGTGATGTGACCATGATAATATTCTTCAAACATAATGCACTTCTACATTCTCTTTATTTTAAGATAAGAGCTAGAAAAAGTGAGGAAGCATTCTGGTAAATAATACTGAATTTATTATTGTTCAGACATGTCCCACTCCTAACTGTCTTCTGAGATACACAACACTGCATTAAGTCAGCAGTGACTAGCAACAAAGAGAATGAGCCATAAAGGTCCAGTCCAGTGAGAGCTCAAAACAGTTTATCTACCTGAGAAGCAAAACATATCAAGAAGACCAGTCATGCATTTTCAAAAATCAAAAGCCACTCTTGAAAATGCACCACCTCCTCAAATTTTGTGCACACAAATGGCTGATGCCACTTCTGAGGAAAGCTGATTCACTCAAGAATTGGGAGTGCAAAGTTGATATCTGTTTTCAAATCTCTGCTAATAAACTGATCTATATTTTAAATCACTAAATCATTCACTGGATTAATAAGCATACCTGTCTGTGTGCTTCAGCATTGCTTCAGCATTCCATTGAGGAACCCATACAATTAGCATGCTAAACTGACAATAGAACTGATTTACCTGTCACACCCCTCCCAGAACAGTTTGCTCTAGTTTGGGTGCTGCTACCACCAATTACGTATCTTTGGATTCAAGAGGAAATCATAGCTTGCTCTCATATCACAAATCAAATTATGGGTGGCTTAAAATAATGCCTGTGGGGTACAATGCCCTCAAGAACCCACTCTTCTGATCTCACCTCCTTCTTGCAAAGAATTCTATATCTTAATCATGGCCCATTAATTACTTTTATGTAATGTAAGAAAAAAGGCAGATATCTGAAGAGCAATTTAAAAATGAGGTAGCCATGTAACTTAATCTAATATGTTTTTGAAGGCTTTGATCAAAGACTAACCTCAAGAGAGCCTTGGGAATCTCAGCTCTAACTTTACTGGCAGTTGAAGCCCAGTTGTGAGCCATTGACATAGCCACACAACAGTGTACATACCACCTGGTCTCCCGGCAATTCTCGTCACTCATTTCTTGACACTTAGTGTCAACTGGGCTCACACAAGTCACTTCACAGAGCAGTGTTCTTCTTGTGGTCTGGCCATGGGACTTTCACGTGGTTGAAGACAAGCAAAGTTTAGGGGTCTATCTCCACTAACAATAACACAGCTGCATGCTGTTAGAGCGGTTAAGTGAGAACTAATAAATAACAGTATGTCCTGCCTGTTGCAGTGGAATGCAGTGCAGGGGGAGCAGGCAGAGCCGGCAGCACTCAGGAGATTTCATTTGCATTACCCAAAGGTCAAGAATCCCAGCCACAGTTTACAGCTTCAGTATACTGGTATTACTTTCAAAATGAGATCCCCTGTACTAAGAGAAACATTGTGATGAGCCAATCAAGAGGCCTTCTGCTTTCTACCATGGATACCTCCATGGGCCATAACATGACTTGTTTGAAACATCAGGACCTTTAAGGATAAGTTTCTTTGTCATACCTTTAGAAACCTGTAGTAGGTCAACTGTAGGCATCAAAAGCACAACTGTGTATGTTTTATATTCCATATTGTCAGATTTTAAACAAAAAAGGTTGGCTGTAAACATAATACTGGAGAACAAAGTGATGCACACACAGTAATACTTGGAAGTAAATGAACTTTAAACAGACCGATGATAAAACAAAAAGTTATTACTCAGTTCTATTCTGTACTGCTCTAATTAAGCAGAAGATACCATCTCTGAAAGGAAACATTTTTAGAAAACTGGGAAATTCTTGTTTTGTCTCACATTTGTCACCCTGAAATCTGAGAAACACTGAAAAAGAATAATATGTAGTTAATTCTAACAGGAAAAAAAACAAAGCCAGAATGAATGGGAACACCACCGTATGATACTACGGATAGTACTTGGAAGATGATGATTTGATACCTCATCACTAATTTTGATTTTTCTTTTAATTTTTCCTTACTGTAGATGTTTAAAATACATTTATCATCAATCACATTATATCTAGGAGTCTGATTTCAGGTTCTCCTGCTCTGGTATGGCTCCCATTCATCTTGTATGTGAAGTTATGTGAAGACTTTAAATTCCTTGTATCCAATGTTCTGCTAAGGGAGAGGTTTCAATAGCAGCCAATAATGGTATATTCTCAAAGATATAAAACTGCTCCTTGGTAAACTGTAAACTAAGATACGTCAGAAAGTGGAGCTGCAAAATCAAATTGCTTATTATAAATAGTTTTCTTATCAGGAAAAGAAAAACATTCACTACAAAAAGATATGATCAATATAAACTTGAATAGCAACATATTTGTAGGTATCTTTTAAAAGTTATGCTGTTTTCATGATCTTCAGAAATTCCCTCATAATGCAAATAGAACTGAGCCTCAGGCAAATGATTTCCTGCAAATGTTTGCTTATACTTTAAAATGAAATTGCCTCATTACTGCTCATTATTTGTTGCTGTTCATTCCCCACAGATATTCAGATAAAAGATGTATTTATGCTTGGAGATACAATGGGACTAAAAGCATCTGAGCTCACCTCTGCTTTCTTTTCCTGTATAACTCTGATTAAACTGCATGGATTTCTTGCAGATATCTAACTCCCAAGGAAAGCAGTGGGCAATACACGAAAAGTAGGAAGAGAATGCCAAAGTGCTTTAAGGCTCTCTAACCTAATCATAGTTTTCTTATTCTGTAAAGTAAAGACAAATTTAGGAGAGTAAAATATTCAAACCAGCGAAGTGTTTTGTCACTTCAGTAGCAGGGCTTGTACAGGAACTTCATTATACATAGATGTATCTCTGAATGATGAGCTGGGTTTCTCTCTGCTCAAAAGCAAGAGCTCTCTACCAGACTGTGGTGAAAAAACAGGCTGAATTCTCATCTTCAGCCAGTTCAGATTCTACGGGCTGCTGTCTGTTAGTTGGCTGCCTTACATTGAAGTGCAACTCACCTAGAGTGAGAGGAGCTCTGGGGCTCTGCTCTACATTAGCTATAGCTGCTGCTACTGGACAGTGGGTCTTCCCTCTCTCTGCACTATACTCCCACAAGTAACAGCCTTTCAGCCCAGGTTCTGACTAGAGTATTCTTGGCAGTTTCTTCACAAAGTGGAGCTCTCATGATAGGTCGTGCGTAAGCACTGATCTCTCATATAGTTAAATACTGAAATGACACATAATCAAATGCAGATTCAAGATTCCCTGTTAATTACACAGCTATAGTTTTGCCAGTGAAACAGAATTTCAGAAATAAAAAAACCCAAACTATGGCTATATGTAGGATACAGACATAAGAAACTGCATGAATCAGCGTGTAGACTGCTTTCTCTTTTGGCTTTATCTTTTCCGGCTACAGAGGACCCAGTCCAAAGGCACAACAGCAGCCCATTTCTTAGAATGTAGACACCTGGATTGTATGTGAAACTGCATGCTGAATGAGACACAGTTGCTCATTACTGTTAGAAATTATATATTTGATGAGAACTCTAATAATAAGGAAATCCAGAACTTTAACCCTTTGCCCAGGTTTTCTCTGATCTTTGGCAACGTTTGATGTTCTGACACAATGTACTTCAACAATGGCTCTATGAAAAGAAAATTCAGTCTTGAGGTTCCTAGTGAGAATGGCAGCTGGTTATACTTTATCATGAAACACAGCTTGTTCTTGTTATTCATCACTAACCCTGAGGAGAAAGACAGCACCTTTCATATATTTGCAATTGGTTGAAAATTAAATTCCTTGTTTTAAGGCATCAAAAACATCAAATAGCTTATATGTCAGTGCCTGACAAGGTAAAGGAATGGATGAAGACTGCACTCCTGCTTTTAAAATTAAGCAGCCTTAAATTAAAAAAAAACAACCAAAAATAAAAAGCAGTGACAAACTGGTCTCACACAGATTTTTAAATAGTAAACCAATTATGTAGAGAATAACCCATCCAAGGAAAAAACCCACAAACAAAAAAACAAACCCCCCAACAACGAAATTATCTGAGCTTTTAAGACTGACATTGGTATCCTCTCAGCTGCTCCTTCATAACTTTGAATCCAGGAAATCTGAAGTATAAAGTGAAATGCAGCAATCCAAAAGCAGCAACAAGGTCCTAGGAGCATACACAGACTCGTCTCAAGGTGTTGAAGGGATTAAATGCTGGAAATGTTGGCAGCCAAGAGCAAAGAAAGGGAGTTTACAACTTCACACGTAAATGTTGAGCCTGCTCATCTATTTACTTTCTCCAACTGCTAAATCTTCTATGAACCCTCTGCAAGAAATGGTCCCTCAACTCTGACTTCAAGCATAGGTTTTGAACTTCTGAAAGCCCATGGCAATCACCCTCACCAAGCCTTACTGTGCATTGGAGTATATACATTGTGATCTTATGAGGTATGGAAGACACATAGAAAGACACATAGGTAATGTGGTCCAGGCTCAGTGTAAAGCACACCTGTGCTCTAAAGTTTGGCTATTGACTTTTAGAAGTGCTAGTAGGGAGATTAGGCCCAGAAATGTAGGTGCAGTCTTGGCTTGTTATTCCACTAAGAATAAAAATTAAAACCCATGAAGTAACAAATTCTACTCTTACTGCTGTAAAATGTTTTCTAAGTGTAAACCCTTAAAGTATGAATCTGACTGGATGACTCAGACATTATTTATACTTTTCTTATGATTAACTTTTTGCTGGCAATATCACCATATAAAATAAGGCACCATTCAACACTTTCAAGGCAACATCATTGCGCACCCTAAAATTAAGCATCATAAATTTACTTATCCTCAGAATAATTACATTAAAGTTTCACT
>JAOEHX010054269.1:0-29824 GCA_025448015.1 Bolborhynchus lineola
ATCAAAAGGAGCGTGACCAGCAGGTCGAGGGAGGTGATCCTGCCCCTCTGCTCTGCTCTTGTGAGACCTCACTTGGAATATTGGGGACAGTTCGGGTGTTCTCAATGTAAAAAGGACACGGAACTGTTGGAACAAGTCCTGAGGAGGGCCACGAGAATGATGAGGGGACTGGAGGACCTCCTGTATGAAGATAGACTGAGAAAGTTGGGGTTGTTCAGCCTGGAGAAGAGAAGGCTGCGTGGAGACCTCATAGCAGTCTTCCAATATATGAAGGGGGCCTATAGGGATGCTGGGGAGGGACTCTTCGTTAGGGAGTGTAGTGAGAGGACATGGGGTAACAGGTTCAAACGTAAACAGGGGAAGTTCAGATTGGATATGAAGAAAAAATTCTTTCCTGTGAGGGTGGTGAGGCACTGGAATGGGTTGCCCAGGGAAGTTGTGAATGCTCCATCCCTGGTAGTGCTCAAGGCTGGGCTGGACATAGCCTTGGGTGACATGGTTTAGCGGGAGGTGTCCCTGCCCATGGCAGTAGGGGTGGAACAGGTGATCTTAAGGTCCTTTCCAACCCTAACTATTCTATGGTTCTATGATTCTACTATTTTGGTGAGAAAAAGAACAACCTAGAAATATGGAATGGATTAGAGCTAAGGTGTATTGGTAGATCTATATGCCTGTCTTGAGTAATCATTCAAATGGTCGCTTCAGGAAAAACTAGTATAGTGTCAAAAAGGAAATAAATGATATATGATAGATACCACAAGTGTGTCTGTGCAAGTGAGATAAAGTGATGCTGGTGTGGCAACGACAGGGTTAAGAGCACTGCATAGTGAGTATGTCCATGATACTCAAATGTCTCCCAGAAGCCTAAACCAAGTCAACCCGAGCAATATGCGTCCTTCTTCTCCTTTATTAAATCTGATCCTGCTGTCTTAGAGGCAAGCAGAGAGTGATGGCGTGACTGACATGACCCCGTAGAAATAGGGTCCTTAATGAAGTCCATTCAGGTACAGGTCTTCTGCTTTTACCAGTCAGAGGTTTCTGTGCTGTCAGAGCTCCTGATGAAAGTAAGGATCTGGAGGATGAGGAGCCCTTGTAGGGAAGACTCTTTTCCATTTGCCTGAATGTTTTCAGAGGTCCCAGGAGCACTACACAGACATTCACCTACAGGAGGTCCCTGTTCTACTGACCTCCAGAGAGCTCAGTTTACATCAGCAAGGGATTTTGCTCAATTCTGTTCCTTATTTGAGAGATTTCAGTTATTTATTAAAATCTTTCTGAGGTGTATACAGAGTTCATTTTCCCAGGAAACCAGGCTTTAATCTACAGACATGTATTCTTTATGCCTTAAAAGCAGAGATTTGTCTGAGAGAGAGAGAAAGGAGGAAGGCCATCTCTAAAGAGCCTGCAGTCATGGTACATACACAAATAAATGAAGATTCCCTGAGGGATAAGGAAACATCAGTCTGACCCTGCTAAATTAAACTGTTTCATTCATTCAGTATATGCAGTGATGATGTGAGTATCTTGGTCAGAAGTGGATTAAAGTGCTTTGAAACAGCTGGGCTCATCTGGTAATTAACCAGGCATTCAACCTTGTATATAACCAGGATAAAACCAGGAGAGCAATGCTAGATGTCTTTCCTTTTTAATTCATAGTAAATACTGTAATATGATTTTCTAGAGGAAAAAAAAAAAAAAAACAACAAAACAACAAAACCAAACCAACACAAAACCCTATACAATAGACTACAGTAAATATTTCTGATTCTATATTGAGGCATTAAAATCAACTCCTATTCTTACTAATATTAATTGCAAACATGACTTCTGGATGATCTCCTAAAATCCTCATAATCCCAGAGAGTAGTTACTATCCCTTGATAGCAAAATATGGATCCGTGAGGGAGAAAACGCTGTCTCACAACGTAACACTGGAGAACTGGTTTGGTCTTTTAATCCAGAACCTTTTTTTGTAGTAACTTTCCATATGATTTTGCTACTGGGAATGTAGAGAGATGTTAGCACATAGCACCAGTTTTGCTTTCCGTGTATCTAAAATTTACGCTTGTAAATTAAAGCAGAACCATAAGGTTTAGAAGACAAAAAAGCTGCTTAAGCCACCTATTTCTCCTCCATGCCAATACAGGATTGCTCTTTGATATGCAATCATGTGTGGGGTTTCGGGTTTTTCTCCCTCCTTTTGTTTTACTTCAGATGTATATGAAATAATTTAGCAAGCATCAGGGACGCCCGTGAAGCACAGCACTGCAAATCTGGATTTTCTGACTGCACTGAAAGAAGCCCAGCTGGTCAGTCCCTCCTGTCCTATTCCTCCCCCTTCCCAAATCCAACCAAAAACTCAGCCTTCACAAGCCAAGATTTTTGTCTGTGAGCTTTATAAAGTACACACACACCGGCTTCCAAGCAAAGCAGTGCCAAGGAGACACTGCTGCAATTAATAAAATTAAGAGAAATCCAGCAGTACGTTGAATCCCAGCTTGACTCGAAGCCAACCCCTCCTTTCAGGAAAGGTCACCCCCAGCTCCAGATAGGGCAGAGTAGTCCACATGCTCCTGGGGTTTGTCCTGTCAGCAACAATATGGCTCACGTTTCTGGATGCTGTGTGTGTCAGGGCAATCAACATCTTACACCTTCCCAGACAGAGCTCTTCTAGCAACAGCGGTGTCAATTCTAGGAACCATCCTGTGTGTGCATGGGGAATTTGCTCTTACTGGGAAGCAGAAACCACCAAGGGATTTACAAGGAGGGGCAGCATATCTCAATAGGAAAGTCATCCAGGAAGTCTCATTTCCAAGAACCAGCTGGTAAACAGTTTAGAGCACCCTGCTCACATCTGTAACACTCAACAATTAGTGAGACGCTGCTCATGTACCTCTAAAATAACCGATTTGGTCTTGTTTATTTATATCATTCATTGAGTGTTTCTCACTGGCTTTGAAAAGGTAAAACCAGGCTGAGCTGCAGCAGCTGGATTGGGGAGTGCTGGCACCAAAAGGTGACCTATCTCTCCTGTTAAACAACCACTGGTTATGGTCTTAATTTAATGTCAAAGGTATTTAGAGCTGCCATTAGCAGGTAATTAATAGCTTGAACTACCCTAATCTCTGAGACTTCTTAGGCTTATACTTTACAGCTATTTTAGAGCTGCCAAAATACTTGTCAGACACCTGAAGTTTCAGCAAGCAATACACAGTCTCATAAACCTTCCCCACCAGTTTTCCAGGGCCACGTACACAAGAGTGAGCACAACTCCCACTAAAGCACGAAATCCTGTTCAGACTCTAAAATGAAGTTCTCTTTTTCACGCCTGACCCAGAGAATCTCTGCTTAGCAGAGGCATGCAGTCCCCAGCGTTGTCCACTTTAGAAGAATACAGCTGCTCTTTTTTAACAGGGGGGGAAAAAGAGGCTTTTATGGCTATCCCTGAAGAGAGGCCTCTCACAATGCATCGCAGTGTCTAAACAGACCTACGTGCTCTGATCCCACTTGGCAATAATGAGGGACTTGTATTCCTCAGGCTTCGGAGACCAACTCTTCACATCGGGCTGCAGATGCCGACTCCAGTTACAGCAGCGGCGTGCTCAAAACCTGTGACATTTAAAGGGGAATGAAAATTAAAATTGTCTTTTGCTATTGTCCATGTATTTACCCTTTGCTTTGGTCTGTTTCCATAGCAATAAAAGGAAAGAGATCACATGTGTCCCCCTCGGAGCGGGGCGGGCGTGGGGAGCTCTGAGCCGCGGTTCTGCGTGCAACCGCGCCCCGCCGTGGCTCCGCGGAGACAGCGGCTCCGCGCCCCGCGTCGTGCTTCCCTCCACATCCCACCGTGTGCTGCGGATGCACCCTGGGGGGTGGAGTTCTGCCGGACGGTGGGGGGGGGGGTTGTCTTGCGCCATCGAACTTTTAGGGAAATTCTCGTTTAGCTACACTAACTGGAGCGCTCACCGTGTTCTCATGGTAAAACCTCGCGAAAGGCAAGCTTGCAAGAGGAGCGAACCTCTCCAAGAGGGTGGATACCTGTTCAAAAACCAGCTCCTGGAACAAAGGGAAATCTGAAGATAAAAGGCCCAGGATAATGAAACCCTGTATCAGCTTCTACTTACATGGACACGACAGTGCAGAGATAAACATTATGGTGTGATTCTGTGTTTTGTCCCCAGCTCCAAGTGTGGGGCAAAACCCCTCCTGACTTCAGTGGGCCAGGTTAAAAAACAGCTATTGCCTGACTGTCAGTTCTGCCATCAGCTCTCATCCTGGATAGTTGATGGATTTTGGGAATTTTTACCTGTCTGCCCATAAACACATCATCTGGCTAAGGCCAGGACAGTGTGGCAGCTGCTCCCCCATTATGTGTCTACATCCCATCAGAAACTGTATTATAGGCTCATACGGGGTAATACATGGTTCTTAATACATAGAAGTTAATAGAGAATTTACTAGAGAAATTAAAAGGACTGAGAAATAAAAATGAAAGTCTCCCCTCAAAGTAGGATTTACAATATCCAGAACATTTCAGCATTACTGAGTTTCAAATTACTACTTCAGTTCATTCTATAGCTTTATTATTATAAATTCTTAGCAAAATTTAATTGGAAGAGACCTCTGGAGATCATCCAGTCTAATCCCGTCCCTCCCCAAAGCCGAGTTAACCCTAAAGCTCTGTGCAATTGTCCAGGACACCATTACAAACCCCAAGAATGGGACCATCATTGTACCTGCTGCAATGGTGAACCACTCTCAGTGAAAAGCTTTCCCATTATGCTCAATTTTAATTTCCCCCTTGCGGTTTGTGTCACTTGCCTCACATCCTTTTACTTACCCCTCTGAGGAGATACTGGTTCCATCTTTGTAAATCCCCTTTATACAGGGAAATAATCTCCCTGTGTGCAATAACAGAACAGTACCAACAGTCATGGGTTACTTTCTCACTTTCAGTCCATGATTTTAAAGCAGATATTAGGTGAACATAGGAAAGGAGGCTAACCAATTGCAGGCATGCTTCAGATCTGCGTTTTCAAAACTTTTAGCATACAAGATAATCAAACAATAGTTTCTACCAAATAAAGATGCTAATTTTGTTGCTGGTCACTGCAAAGGAGGCCAACGTTTTAACAGAAGAGAATGGAGACACAGATTTCCTCAAGGTACAAAAGTGATTTCTTGTCAAAGAATAAGAGTAAGAAAGCAAACTTTCCTAATCCAGAACTGTTTTTTGCCTTAAAGCTAGTGCTAATGCTGTTACACTGTGGAAAGTGACCTAGTTGCCTCTGCTTGCTTTAAATAGTTTCAGTACCAGAACTGACACATAACTCTTTGGTTTTTTTTTTTTGTCTGGAACAGAGTTAACTTTCTTCCTCTTAGCTGGCATAGGGCTGTGCTTTGGATTTAGGAGAAGAATAATGCTGACAACACACTGATGTTTTAATCATTCCTGATCAGTGCTTCCGCTAAGTCAAGGACTTTCCAGCTTCTTATACTGCCCTGCCAGCAAGGAGGCTGGAGGTACAGAGGCTGAGGACACAGCCAGGACAGCTGACCCCAACTGTCTATAGGAATATTCCATACCATATGGTGTCATGTTGAACAATAAAACTGGGTGTAGTTGGCCACGCTGTGGTGAATTGCTGCTTGGGACTGGATGGGCATTTTTCAGTGAGTGGTGAGGAATTGCATTGTGCATCACTTTTTTTTGTATAGCCTTTTATCATCATTATCATTTTCCCTTCATTTTCTGCCTTATTAAGCTGCCTTTATCTGTAGCTGTGAATTTTACAGTTCTCTTCCCCATCTCACCATGGGGTATGACTGCATGTTCGTGTGGTGTTGAGATGCCTGTCAGGTTAAACCACAGCAGCAACATCTCTGTCTTCTTCAAATAATTTTTTTTCTTTCTTGGGAACCAGTTCAGGCTTCAGTGAGCTTTGTGCTAAAGAGCTGTCATGATTCTGGTATCCCAGCTGGCTTCTTCAAGGCTAATATGGGCCTTTATAACTTATAACTTATAATATCTAATTTATGAAGCATTCAATAAATCCAGTGCACTGGTGGGAAGAAGTAAACTACATATCTAATAGAAAAAACTTTATAGAGGTTGAAAATACAACTAATCTACTGTTTGGGAGGAACAGAGAATAATCTTCTAGGTTTGGAGCATGTTTAAGTAATTTTTTTTGTTTTAGAAGAGACCTTCTGTTACAAACATAAAAGTACTCCTTAAGACCATTGTTCTCTGATCTCAGATATATCTCAAGCAAACATCTTATCAGCACCCTTTTTAGCAAAGGGATTTGGCTTACCAAAAAGTGGAACAGGATATTTTCCTTGCTACTTTCCAAGTGGGGATTTAATAGGTGTATTTTTGATAGTTGCAAACAGATCCATAGCCTTTTACTAGCCAGAAGTCTTGCACAACTTTGAAGTGCAAGCAGCCATTTATTTTGTTTTTGTTTAAAATTAAAAAAAGATATTTAAACTGCATGCAAAGTCATTGAACTTCTTTTGAAGAAATCAGCGCTTTGTCCTTCAAACAGAAAGAAATTTTGCTGCAGGACACGATAAATAAGGGAATAAAGTTTATTGAAACTAAAAATGCATTTTATTAGTTCATCCAATGTCTTTTTCCAAGGACTAAGATTAATAGCACATGGCATTTGTAATTCTGTGATTTATATGGCCATGCATGAATATAAACATTTTGGAAGCCACACACATTTTTGCCAAGTCAAATCCACCTTTTTCCTTCCGCAGTCCTATCTGATGCCCATTCTGGCAGTTCACATCAAGCTAATTGACTTTTCTGTGTGTCCTGTTAAGAAAATAGTCTTTCCTGGTGAGGACATTATGGATGCATGTTTAGATCTTCCAGTCAGAGATTAGGGGAAACTCCTGAGCTTCATAAAACATTAGCTCCAGAGCTTGAAGAGAGATCAATGGAAAAAACAGTTACACAATTTCAGACAAAGCCTAATGCAAGATTAGGGAAATGAACATCCCCCTGTACTAGGCACTGGTAAGTGTGCACCTTGAATCTTGTGCTCAGTTCTGGGCCCATCACTCCAAGAAAGACATTGAGGTGCTGGAGTGGGTCCAGAGAAAGGCAATGGAGCTGGTAAAAGCTCTGGAGCACAAGTGTGATGAGGAATGGCTGAGGGAACCAGGGTTGTTTAGTCTGGAGAAAAGGAGGCTTAAGGGAAATCTTACTGCTTTTTACAACTGCCTGAAAAGAGGATGTAGTGGGACTAATGTTGGTTTCTTTCCCCAAGTAAGAGATAGGATAAGAGAAAATGGACTCAAATTGCACCAAGGGAAGTGTAGGTTGGATATTAGGAAAAAATTCTTCCCTGAAAGGGTTGTCAAGCCTTGGAACAGGCTGCCCAGCGCAGTGGTGGAGTAACCATTCCTGGAGGCATTTAAAAGACATGTAGATGTGTCTCTCAGGGACACGGTTTAGTGGCGGACTTTATTGCCAATATCTGAGAATTCTTGCTAACTGAATCAGGAAAACAGATGAAATTATTTCTGGAACAGGTTATGGACTGTCATTAGGAGCCAGAGTGTTTCTGGGGGAGCATTTTTTGTATAGCATATACTACTAGTGAAACCACAACCCAAAGTGAAAACTTCCAGTAGAAAACTTGAGCCCGCATGAAGTCATATGAAAGAAAGCGTACTACACAGAGAAATAAAACACGACCAATGGGTAAAACTGCTAGACTACAAGGATAAATTGCATTTTATATCTGTGCATTTGCACAGAGTCTAATAAAACAGACATTAGCTGCAATTATATGACATCCCTTTACTGCTCTGACATAGCAAACATAGAATCTGAAAGGCACAAATAACCCCAAAACAGCACAGGCTGTTTTTGTGATCACTGTCTGCACAAGTTCAACCAGGAGCGTAAGATATTCCTGTATACAAACCCACAGTCATTAAGGTCATCCTGTGGGTCATATCTGTTTTCTTACTGTCACAAGAAGCCACACTAGACAGTCTATTTCATGAACAAAATGAGGTCTTAAAAAGAAATACAGTAGAGAGTTGATGATCTGGATAGCAGTTGGCACGTCCGTACCCAAGAGGACACTGCACTGTGTACCCCAAGGGATACTTCTTTCCAAGCTGTGGCAACAGCGTGACTCCTGGAGATGGGCACTGTACTTTAGATCAGAAGAGCACTTTCTGAGCAAGTTGTTCCCATTTACTGTTCTTTGATTCACATTGTTGAGCAGTCTCCAAATGCACAAATATTCTTCTTTTGTGAAACTGAGCTGGCAGTGTGTGTGTCAGATGCCACAGCTGCAAATAGGTGTTCAGTCCAGAACTAATCTCAAGGAAACCCCAAAAGGTGCACAGGGTGGAGGTCAGGTCCACAGGACCAACTGCTTCACTGTACAGATCCATTTTATTGATGGGCACTGCCTGCTAATGCAGACATAGCCTCTGATGAAAACCCCTAGATATGTTTCTGATATTTCATATAAGTGAGTAATATACAGGCACATAAGACAGTGTGGATGACTTTACATCAAGTCTGTCTTTTCTGTGTCCTTGCAGTCATAGATAGCACTTCCAGTAACATCTGAGGAATCCTGACACCCTCATTATCCTATGCACTCTTCCTCAGCCCTTGCAGCACCTCTGGTTTATGCCATCACTCTCCAGGGCACATGCATTTGGTCAAGAAAACAGCCAAGAGGAGCCATTGCTGCATTTAAAATAGACAAACCTCTTTGCTAGAGTCAGTTTATGCTGGAGATAAAAAATCTCACAATCTAAAGATATCTTTACTTCCTCGTTTTTTAACTTGACAGAATCATAGCCATGAATCAAACAAGAAAATCTAGCAACCTATAAATGAAAGTAAATATATGTCCAAACAAGCCTGCTCATTCATTCTCAGAGCTTGGTAGACAGACACCAGCAACTCCAAAATGACTATTCTTTTGAGGGTTTGTGCACAACAGATCTCTGAATTCTTTGCAAGTGGTAATTGTCTCTTTCTCTTGAGTCCACTCTGTTTATGTTAGCAACCCACAGACAAAGACTCAATTTTTGAACAGATATGCTCTGCAGCTTTCATCTTCCTTGTATTTATCCCATTCAGTTCACAACCTGGGACTGCATCCAGGGGATGATTAAATGAACAGACTTCTATATCCACCTCTGTCTCATTCCCCATTGATTTATACTGGATAAAATAATATATGGCAAAATACATCAAAAAGTCTTCTGGGGCTGAGGGCATAAACTGAAGTGAGGAGGATCTGGTTCCATATCTCTCCTGCTCCCTCTCAGGCCCCACTCCAGCTACTCAAATTTTCTGTTTAACATCCAGTTCAGCAAACATCTGAGCTTTTCCAGGACACAAGACTTACTCTTCTTAGTTACTGCTTATTTTTTAAGGAGTTTGCTTGTTTTGGGTTCTTTTCCCTAAGCCTGTATGCTTTCTACATGAGAAATCTTGGACTATTTGTAGTAGACTCCTGTAGCTATGTGTTTAGATAAGTTTAGGATGAGTTCATACACCAGGCTGTCTAGATGCTGCCTTCATGCTGTCTAGATGCTGTCTTGCAAATTTGTTCAAGCATCTCTATCATTTTTCATCCCAATTTATGTCATTAGCCCTTTTCAATAAAAATTTTTACTTGTAATCAAGGACCATATTGCACAGAGACATAGCAAGAAACAGTCTTCTCCCCCTGGACAAAGCAGGAGAAACTGAGGCACAAAAGGTCATATGATAAATCAATGAGCAGCTTAGACATAGCACACAGATCCCACAAACTACCTATAATTACTCCTTTGGATTCTAGTAGCCCTCCAAGTCATGTCATCAAGGATGCCAGCCGGCATGAAGGGTGCTTCATGCCTTGCAGAATGAGGCCCTAAAGAGACTAGCGGCATCTGAGTGCAGTTTCACTAGATGAGACAGGGCTGCTGAAGCTGATCAAGAGGTTTTGGCTCTCACAAACAACAACCATGCTGCAGCTCGCCATCTTCCCAACAATGCAAATACAACAGGGTGCAGTGCTGGCACAGCCAGCTGCCTCCTGCACGCAATCCAAAACATACCCTCTGTCCCTGAAGGGGAAAGGGAGGGAAGCCAGTGTCTTAGCATTTGTCACCACCTTCTGAGTAAGCAAGGTACAACCTGTTGGCACCATGCTGATACTTCAGGTTCAGTAATTTTCTCAGATTTTAGGGCACCTGCACCTGCAGCCCCTGCAGTGTCTCTGCCTTCCAGCTTCCTGCAATTGGAAAATGCAATAGACAAAGAACAACCTACCCACAAATTAGGATTATGTTTGATCTAGGCTCCTGTTTACTCAGGAGCCAATTTCTATATCAGACCTAACTGCTGAGCATCTTTTCTCACATCTATCTCTCACCTAGAATATAGTCCTTCCAAATAGCATCAGGCTGACAAATGCAGCCTATACTCCAAAGGGAAGAAGCAGAAGGAAAGGCAGCCTTCTCATTTTCGGCCCAAAAGTGAGAGAACTTGCCAAAGATATGTCGGTAAAACGATTATTAAAATATTCTTGTTTGGAAAGGAAATCTACAGTGCTCCTCCTCTGCTCTCAATGCGGCACCAGTACCAGGAGCTCACTGATATTTTAAACACACTAATGGTTTCTCCTTGTCTGTGAAGGCATTCCACTGGTCTATAAGGATTCGTGGTGGTGCTTCAGTGTTTTGAACACTGTTATTTCTAGGCTCCACTGGAAAGCAAAAGTCTCCCTGCTGTGGGAAGTATATATGAATGGGCCATTTTGTGTTCTTTGAATATAAGTTTGCCCCTCTTCCCCACTGCACCACACTTTCTGCCTCCTACAGCTCCCACTATTAATAGGTTTTACATCCTGTTTGTACCTTAGTCAATTCCTCAGTTTTGCGTAAATCATAACTTCGTATATACATATAAAAAAAAGAATCTTCTATTTCCAGAGTACTCAACAGACAGAAATAACAGCACTGCAAGGGTTTATTCTTCATCATTTCTGAATGTGATTTTGGAAGACTACTGAGCCCATGTCCACTTACGGGCTGTTATTCCCAAATGAGAACTACAGAATGCATTTCTTTAGCTGCAGAATTAATATGAGAGCAATTAGAACTTATCAGAAGTGCTTGAAGTAGTAAAAAGCTAGGGGTGCAGGACTTCTGGTTTTGCCTTTTATTCTTAGCATTGGACATGACTTAAAAAACATTTTAGGACTGTGCTATATCTTTTATACCAGTCAATTTCACCTTGCATGTTACCTATAGACAAATTGAAAGCCCTTCTGCATTCTTAATCACAATGGCTCTATTTAGGAGTTTCCATAGCAGCTAATACATGCAATTTTACATTCCAGAAAAATACATAGCATTTAAGACATTGGGACAGAATACCAAATATTAGAACTTGATGTTTGAGTGCACTGCTAAAGTTAGTAACCTTTATTCTGTAAGATATCTGGATTGGTTGTTGATACCAGACTATTTTCTGACAACAGAATAATGCAGTCAAAAGGAAGGCATTAAGGCTTCCTCAAATGTGACAGAGTATTTTCATCACAGACCAAAATAATATAAGAATAACCAGCAAGAATTATGAATTGTGATGGTGAGAGTGCTCGTGTTAGTGGTAAGGTGCTGTGGTTTAAGCCCAGCCATAACTCACACAGTTCGCTCACTCACTCCCCCCTCCTCCTTCCCCCCTGCTCCCAGGGAATGGGGAGGAGAATCAAAAGAATGTAACTCCCACAGGTTGAGATAAGAACAGTCCCATAAATAAGGTATAACACAAACCGCTACTGCTACCACCAATAATAATAATGACAAGGGAAACAACAAGGGAAGAGAATACAACCGCTCACCACCTGCTGACCGATACCAAGCCCGACCCAGCAGTGAACCAACCCTTCCGGGTTCCTGCCCCTCATTTTTACACCCTGGGCATGATGTGCTGTGGTATGGAATACCCCTTTGGTCAGTTTAGGTCAGGTGCCCTGTCTCTGCTTCCTCCCAGCTTCCTCTCCTCCCTGGAAGAGCATGAGACTCAGAAAGTCCTTCGTCAGACTGCACATTTGAGCAGTAACTAAAAATATCAGTGTTATCAGCACTATTCCCAGGCCAAAAATCAAAAGCACAGCACTGCACCAGCTACTAAGAAGGAGAAAAAATTACTGCAACTGCTGAGCCCAGGACATAAGTTAAATCAGGATTATCTCCTGTGTTTGCAGTTTCTCTATAACTCCAGTGTAAACCAAATACATTTATGCAGTACACTGAAGAGTGGCTATTGTATCATTCCATAGGTAAACATGTTACTTACATGCTTCAGTTTTGCTCCTGTAAGTCTTCAACACTAGAAGAATAAGGGAAGGAAACAGGCTTTGCATGTTCATGAACCTCCAAGAGCATGGGAGCAGATGATAGAATGATAGAATGGTTTGGGGATGGAAGGGACCTTCAAGATCATTCAGTTCCAACCACCTGCTATGGGCAGGGACACCTTGCACTAGACCAGGCTACTACAAGCCCTATCCAACCTGGCCTTGAGCAGTGCCATGGATGGGGCAGCCAGAGCTTCTCTGAGCAATCTGTGCCAGAGCCTCACCACCCTCACAGGAAAGAACTTCCTAATATCTAATCTAAATCTACCATCTTTCAGCATAAATCCATTCCCCTTGTCCTATCACTACTTGCTTTTATAAACTGTCCTTCTCCAGCTTTCTTGTAGCCCCTCTTTAAGCACTGGAAGCTGCTGTAAGGTATCCCTGGAGCCTACTCTTCTCCAGTCTGAACAAGTCCAACTCTCTCATCCTGTCTTCATAGGAGAAGTACTCCAGCCCTCCAATCATCTTTGTGTCCTTCTCTGGACTTGCCCGAGAATGTCCACCTTGTTCTGGTGTTGGGGCCACAGAGCTGAATGTGGTACTCCAGGTGGGTTCTCAGAAGAGTGGAGTAGAGAGGGAGAATCACTTCCTTCAATGTGCTGGTCACACTCCTTTTGATACATCTGAGGATGTAATTGGGTTTCTGGGCTACAAGTGCACATTGAAGCCGGGTAATGTTGAGCTTCTCATCAACCAACAACCCCAAGCCTTTCTCCACAGGACCACTCTCAATGCATTCTCTGTCCAGCCTGTATTTGTGCCTGGGATTGTCCCAAGCCAGGTGCAGAACCTTGCACTTGGCCTTGTTGAACTTAATAAGGCTCAAACAAGCAATGACCCTGGAGTAGATGCTGCAATAAAGAATTATCGTTTGAAGCGTCAAACTGTACTCAGTTTATCTGGCATCCAGGCCACATAGACAAAGCCAGCTCAGAGAAGTCCTTCAGATCTCTCAGAAACTATACTAGGCAGATCTTAACAGTTAGAACAGAAAATGCTGCCTGGAGTGGAAATTCACTTTGCATTTGTTGGAAAGGCTGGCAGAGCAGAGGCAACATGTTTGAAGCACATGGCAGAAGCTGGACCAAGGCTGGAAAAAAGTGAGGTTCCTGGTTCTGCAGCGGGGAGACCCTTAGGACACTTTGGAGTACATCTCCTGTGACATCAGTGAAATACAACCCAACTTTTGTGATTTAAAGAAAAAACCTCCATCAAGCCCTAAGAACCTGAAAGTAGCTGTAACAACCAGGATGACAAAGAGAAGGTCCTTCTTATTCCTCTTGCTGAGAGCTCATGGGCTATGTCTCAGTGTCACCTATTCCCTCATCCTGCCCCACTTGAATTAATGTCAAAAAAGAACATAGCCCAGAAACATTTACTAAGAACTTACTGCACAGAAAAGAAACTTAGATTTCTGGATTTCTAACCCAATTTCTGTTCAGCCATACAATGGATTTGCCCCTCAGCTGCAGCTTTGGGCCATCTGATGACAGATGCTGTGCAAATGAATCAAAAAGGACAATCCTTAACACCATCCTCTCTTCCAAAGCAAAACTGAATAAAGGGCAAGAAACAGTATCTGGGTAAAGACAAATTGGAAAGGCCAACAAGACCATTGTACCACTCTGCTGTTGATGACATGGCAACATTACTCTATCTGTGGAACTGCAGTCAGGATTCAGCGAGCTTGATGGTTTGGATCCGGGAGGGTTCCCTGGTTTGCAGCAGATGAGATTGAGAGCAAGCTGTTTGGTTTCTAAATCAAACTAATGAAATATTACATGGGTCTGTTTTGGAAGCACAAGCAATTATTAAGAAGCAATTTCAGAAATCTTAAATTTCAACAGCTTTGCTGGTAATTCTTTTCACCTGATTTTCAAGAACAAGAGAATTGGTGGCAACATCAAAGCACGGAATTGTGAGATAGAGAAAATTATAACCTTAGAGGTGGACATTTGTTTTCCCTTATGAAACACAGTTTTTGGTTAGAAGCTAAAAGGTCGTGAGGCCCAGAGGAGTGATGTAGTGTTGTGCTAGAAAGCCTGGGCTCTCTTTTTTCTAGTCCTGGGTGGTATAAATCTTATTTGCAAAGGTAGAAACCATTGCTGTAACCCTTTCTCCCCTAGAGTAACTTATTAAATCTGTGTGCTTTCCATAAAGAGAAAAGTGGGAGCTAGACATCTGGACAGCTTTATTTTCTAGGAACAGCTGAACCACATAAAATGCTATGAATTGTGTCCTCTGAGAAAGGATGGCTACCTTCAGAGGAGGTAGGCAAGAAGCATTAGGAGACCTAAGGGATTGTGGTGGGAAAGGTCTGATGGGGTACAGATGGGACAAAAGAGGGTAGAAATGGAGCAAAGGGGGGAGAAATGAGGGAGTGTGGAGAATAAATGGCATCTGGGGACTGTGTGTGGGGCAGGTAGGCTGAGGTCCTGGAAGCCTGCAATTTTTACAATAAAAGGTGGGAGAGAAATGAACCCTAATATTGACAAACTGAACACAGGAATAGCTCATTATGCTCACTGGAACTGAGACTTTTGGTTTGTACTCACGGGAGGGTTCAGAGAATTCTCACCGTGTTTCAAGACACAAGTGATACCAGATCACACAACTGCATGTAACTGAGCCAACTGAGTCTTGAATATAAGAAGCAGACTCTTCAGAAAATTAAGAATAAAACCTAACCATTACAGTACTTCGAAAGCATTTGGGAAAATGAACCATTGGAGAAGAGCTGAGCTATTAAAATGTGCATGATAAATATAAGCAAAGTATGCTATGCTGGCACTGCCTCATATCTGGTATATTTAATATCTGGCATACCTATATCTACACTACACAGATATGGCAGACATGCTACACCGATGAGTGATCGAAAAACTGTGAACTTCAACGTTGTGTGTTGTTACAGCAACATAGCAGAGAGGACTAGTACAACTTAACACTGAACTTTTTACACTTTCCTCCACTGAAAACTCCTACATAAAATGCCATAAAGTGCTGAAAGATTGCTTGGAAAGTTGGCTCCAAAATGAAGAAGACAGCTTGGTTTGACCGAAGCCTGTCAAATATTTCAGCAGTCCTCTTCAGAGAACACTGAGACCATGTTTGCTGTGCAGTTTGTCACTCATCACTGCATCGTAAAGTACCAAGAAATAAGGCAAGAGCAGTTTTGACACTAATTCCTCTTGATAAGATGATATTATTGGTCCACTTCTGGTAGTGATTTGGAATGCAGCAATGAAGACCAAAGACAGCCCCTGTGATTGCAGCAATGAAGCAATGCCATGAACCTCCTAATTTTCTGACTTACGAAGTAAGAAGAAGACAAACAACCAGACCAAATAAAAATTATTTTTTTTTTTGGTTTCTATATATTTTAAAACCTCATTTGTCTCACTAACAGAAAGGAATTTGCCATGGTCATATCGTAACCACTAGCAGTTACATATCTGTATCACACAACCACCAGATAGTTCAACATTGTGGACTCTCTAGTTACCTGAGAACAGATATTTGCCTCTATGGGCTGTGAGCAATTCCTAGTGAAGCCAGCAAGGTCTGAATTTCATCTCAACTAATTCTGCCTATCTAGGTTTCCTCTCTAGGCAGTGGAGAGACAGATGGAACCGGCCAGTCTGAAATGTATTGCTGTATGCTCATAGCACTATTTCTTTCTCTTAGGATGAGTAACTCTCCTGGAAGTAATTTTACTGACATAGAGTAAACCTCGATGATTAGCTTGGATTAGAAGTCTAATGTTTAAACAGATTGAGAAAGATGACATGATTTCTAAGACTCATTAAATCTCCTGGGAGTAAAATGGACCAAAGACACCTTGTAACAAGTATGAATTGTGTAGCTTTAGACCACAGAAGACTTGAAATTGGTAAAATGGATCTATTGGACAGACAAATGGCAACAACACCTAACAGTATGGGGAGATCTTACTCCAAATTGCATAAATTGCTCCCTCCCCATGGTTTTGTGGTCAACGGCTATATGTGTTTAACTTCAATGATCCTGGTGCAGAGAGCAAGAAAGCTGCTCCCATGTAGTATGAAGGACATGCATGTGGCATACTGAGATATCATGTCATTTTACTTCAGTCTCCCAAAGAAACAAGACTTACCTGATCATACTCTTTGTGTGTCTATCCCCACAGCTGATTTCTGGATCAATTTTAAGAAAAAATGGCAGCAAAGTACTAGTTCAAAGAAAATAGACAGATTAGTAAAGGAATTCTACTTGCAGAAAGGCTTCAGCAACACTTCACCCCTCATTAGTTATCAGTAGGTTCAAACAGAGAGCACACATTTTGAAGGACACATATGAACAGCTCAACTGTTCATATATATGTACAGATTAAATTTCTGCAAAATGTTTCCAATTCACTGGAAAGGAAAGGATCAAGTCATGAAACCAGCTGCATGTACGTGGACTGACTGGAGAGGAATTAAATATTGGTCTCAGTATGAAAATATACATGCTTTTGAACTTAAAGTCAGCTCTTTAATACATTAACAGTTATGGTTGGAATACAAAATACAAAAGACAAGGCCGTAATTATACTTTTGAAGGGGAAAATGTTATGGTTGATAGCTGCCAAATGTTTGCTACTTGTGCAAAGATTGCGGTGAACATCCTTCCTACATGGTACACACATGTGAGTGATGCAGATACTTACTTCTCATAATTCTACTGCAGAACCAATGAGGGAATGTTACAAGCAGTGATTTGAGAGAAAGCACTTCTACCATCAGGCCTGTAAATTCCATTGGGGTTTGAAAATCAGACTTCACAGTTGTGTTATTTTTGGTTCCCACTTATGTGCCACTTCCAGCAGTACAAAAAAAAAGGATGGTTGGAGGAAAATTCTAACTTCTTGCTTTACTTTCTTGTCTTTTGGTTGGATCCCAAGAAGCCTTCTGTCCTTGCAGAGGTACAAGTCAGAAAAGTACTTGGCCTTGCAGCTGCAACTCAGTTAACAATTCTTTGAACAATAAATGAGCCAAACCCATAATTTCCTTTTCTATAGTGTATAAAGAGAGCTCTGAGGAGCTCACTCACAAATGCTGGCTTCATAAGCAGAGCTGAGGAAATGCACACACATGCACATGCAGAGGAATATGAATATTTTACGGAAGTGTAATATTTCCAGTCGTTTTCCTCTAAAGCCACAGTTCAGCAAGCTCATGATTACATTTGTGTTATCCAAAACTTTTCAGGGCCAGAAAGGTAGGGAGCTGTGCTGCTGACTGCACAGCTTTTTGCCTACATCTGTTCCTAGAAGGATGAGTGGACAGTAAGGCAAGAGCTACTGGGGCTGAATGCTTTTGCTAGTGTATGAGAAAATAGTACATCAGAGCATGATCCAAAAAAGATGCTTGTTTCTGGAAGACACCCTCATGATCCTCACTGTGCCTGTAAAGAACTTCAAGCATCTGCAGAAAACAAGGTAAAAAAGGAAAATTACACTTTCTCCTACTTTACAGCAGCGAAGAGAAAAGCCAGTATTAACTTGGCCTTTATTTCTTAGTTTACATCTGAGACTATCCGTTTTGGCAAGCATCTGGACAACCACAAGTTATAAGGGAGCGGATTGTCTGTTGTAAACTCATCATTAGTGTAGAGATCACCTATCATTTGTTCTTGTCTAATCCCTTTAATAAAAGTAACAACAACAAAAATCTCAGGTTTTGATTTGAGCAAGTTAATGCCGTAAAGACAATGGCTGTTTCCATTTCTCTAGACCCTCAGTCTACACCAGTTCACATGTGCTAAGGGTGCCAGACATGTATCACTGCTACCCGGGATTGTATCAAACTTTCAGTAAAACAGATTTGAGAGGCCTAGGATGATCAGATGTATCTCACTTTGCACCCTTGTCAGTCTTGCTTGAACTTTTCTACTTGGTGGACATCTACTGTCAGGTGTTCTTATAGGAAACAAATGGCCAGTATGTCATAGGCCGGAGATTATAACTTTATAAGAAAGCTGGGCTAATTATTTAGTTTCAACTTCTCAAAGTTAAGGATTTTGTTGTATCCAAAATCTTCTTCTACATTCTTTCATTTAACGGTTTATCAGAAATCTACAGAAATTAAATGTTATATATAGAATCTGTCTATGAAAACATGAAGTCTTTGATATTTAATAGAACTCTTTCAGTATCCTTTTGGTTTGGAGTCATAACCAGAAAATTATGTATCTTCATACAAACATCCCCTCAGTTCTGGTCTATGATTTCACCATTGTAAAATGTCTGTGCTGCAATATTTTTGCAGAAAATCAAGACAATTTTCAAAAGTATTATTGCTATTTTAGGACAGATTTTCTGACTTGCTCCATTATTTTTTTTTTTTTTTATGGGAGGTTCAATAAATTGTGTCCAAATTCAACTCTTTAACATTTAGATAATTTAATTTTTATGAGTCTGTCAGCCACAAAGGTCATAAATAAAATAAAAGAAATCAGGAACAGCACATTATTTTTCTACCAATATAGTCAGAAAGAACCTTTTCTGACACTGTGCTTCTGGCTGTCTATCTAGTTGATGTTAACTGTCCTCCCTGCAGTCCTTCTTCTGTTGTAGGAAATTATTTTAAAATTATATACACTTATTTCAAAATAGAAAAATTATTTCAGACATAAAACATTTGTCAACACTGTAGGTATTTTTATTCAAAATGTTTTAGAAGGAATAATATTCTTCACTATTTTTGCTGTCATCTGGGAAGCGACATTTAGCAAGTGACAAAAATGACCTGCAACTTTGGTGGAATATTATCTAGTATATGTACAAATTTTCCTTAAGATTTAAATTTTGCAACATGTTCCCAACTCATCTATGTATTTAGGGAGAAAGACCCATGACAATGAGTGTACTGCCTTCCTAAAACACCACCTTCCCAAAACAGGAGATTAAATTGGAATTCTACTTTTCATTATTTTCACTGGACACTACAGTCAGAGAAAAAAGCCAAAAAGCTTAAGAGTCAAGAAGTTAGACAAATATGCACAATTGCTTGCTAATTAATTCTTTTGTGTTGGCTTTGCTTTGGAGGACAACTCATAATTTTGAGGTATCTGGGGTGGGCAATAGCAGCTATGGGATACAACATAAACACAGGGAAGAAGAACGATGGTCTGCACACTCATGTTCTGATTGCATTCCTAGCAGCACGACCAAAGGAAGGCAAAACAGTTCAGTGTTAAGACCTCTTGCATAGTAGACAAAAACACAGTTTGGGTGTGAATAATTGCAGTAACAGACACAAGCAGCCAGGGTAATTACCCAGAGCCCCACTGGGTTAAACCAGGGACATGCACATGCCATCTGCTGTGCAGACAGGAGCAAGGATGGGCCAACACCCTTCCACAAATTTAAGAGTATGTCTGGCCATCAAATAACAGCTGAAATGATGTGCCTGTAGGTCTGGAACCCACCTCTTTCCTAACCCCCTTGAAGTTTAACACATAAACCATAGGTAAGTAATGCTTCCCAAAGACACTTATCTTCCAAAAGAGTAAAGTCTTTGAAAAGGGAGGAAGAACAATAAAGCACAAGCTTATAAGTCCAATAGCCCAAAGATCTTGATTTCTATATCCAGTTTAAACCAATTGAGAATCTAGTCCAAGGTGGCATTCCCAAGCCTGCTGTGCCCCCTCTGGAACAGGTGGCAAATTTCATAGAATCATATTTCTTCAACTCTGCACAGTTTGCCCATCTAAAGTGAAGAGTATATTATCTTTTCTAGAGCTTCTTCTTTGACAGAAAGATGATAAACACATCCATAAGCAAATAGTAAGAACAGGGAAGACAGCAATGAGAGAGCATGGCTGAAAACAAGGCAGAAGAGTTACAAATGAGGATAACACAGTGGGGAAGTCTACAGCTGGGAGATGGAGGAAGGGATTGTGTGTGAAGAGAAGATCGCATTTATTTGAAACATGTGTGCTGGTTAATCATGGCTGGAACTTGGGATTGGGTGAGATTCTGTAGTGGAGAGGAGGTGGCAGACACAGGGAAATTATTTTTTATTTCAAACAGATGTATTCACAATGGTCTTATGCTGATGAAACTCAATAACTAAGAGATTTAAAGAGGGGTATACTGTGATGGGAATTTGTAGCTGGGAGGCAGAAGGGAAAATGATCATTTGCAATTGACATATGTAATCACTGTACGCACTCAGTGCTGAGAAAAGGATGGGACTGTATCTGCCAGAGCAAGTGAAAAAGAAAAGCCCAGTCACTGCTGCAGCAGAAAATGGGAAGAACGGATAGGCTGGTCCAGGAGAAAGGGAGGAGGAAATATGTGGTAGAGGATATGCAGTTTTAAATTTGTGACTTTCAGAAAAACTGACATTGTTCTTTTAACATGCCATAGTGAGGAAATGTTCTGCTCAGTTCTGTAACTATTTTCTCTGTGGGATGTCTTGTGCCCTCTTAGCATTTATAGAGCAATGTCCAAATGTGATCCTTGTGTTTTCATCAGTACATTCATGTTCTTTGTCATTCAACATGAAGTTAGAATTTCACTTCCTCTGCACAGATTTTTATTTTTTATTATTTACTTCCTTGGGTTTCTTTAACAATGTGTTAGAAACTTATATTCCTAGTTTGGTTTAACGTGAGAGCTGTTATTGGCTTTGACTCCCTGAGGAGTTTCTAATCACAAGTAGCAAGAGGTTTTACTTAAGAACACAACCAGAAATTACCATGAGTAAATAAAAAAAAGTATAAATCAGTACAGGCAAGACCTGAACAATTTACATATAACAGCAGTAGAAATTCAGTGACATCTACATGGATAACGTGTTCAAACCAAATAATAAATGTCTAGGCATAATATAAGCTTTTACTTTGGAAAATACCAGCAGGCAAAATAAAAGTGAAGAAGACTTCCTCAGGTCTGGAGGGTACCCAGAGGTAGGTGTCCAGATGAATACAAGGAGTCTCAGCTTTCATGACCACAATGAAGATCTCATCAACATTGTCATTGCAGACTAGGATGGGATGCGTTGCCATTTGCAGGCATTTAGGTTAGGATAAGATGATTTCTATTCACCTCCATTGAACACACCAACTCTTCGCTCTTTACAAAAGACGAGAGCAACTCCCAAATGTATCTGCTGCAATGGAGATACCCTTTCTTAATCAAGTGAATCTGAAGTATGTTGCCTTCCCACAACAATGTATTTTGTAAGATAGGAAGACACAAACCAATAGCACTTATTTTTAGGCATCCAAGGACTCAGACATACACTCAAGTTCCAGTAACAAAGAGCACATGCTCAGCTATCATGGCTTCCTGATATATGATGACTTGTTAGCCCTAGGAAATTCATTGCATCCCTAACTCTGTCATAAAAATAACTGAATTTTCAAAAGCTCTCAGGCCACAGTCTTGAAACTGCATATAAATAAAACTGTGATCCAATTAATGATGCTTTATTCTCACACGAGTGAAAAGTGCATATTTCCTATGACTCGCCATTGACTCAATAAACAGAAAGAACTGGAGGTGTATGATGCTGGGCTGCTCCTGGTATGGGAAAATTAACTGCTCTGTGCCTCAGGGTGGGAGGTGCAGGCTCCCCCTTTGGGAGGCCATTGTTTTGCTCTAAGCTTTAAACAAAGCTCTCTGAAGACTGTTTTTAAAAGAGAAATTTTCTTTCCTTCCTGTTTGGATGTCAGGGAGAAAGTAGAGTTTATGAAAAAAAAAAAAAAACAACTCAACAATATTTGGACAATGCATTAGTATTTAAGGGAGATTTCTGATTTTGATTTTTGTATTATCTTTTTAAATAAAGTTGCCAGCTTGCAGCAAAAGCCAAAGTAGAAATCCATGGGAAAGAAAACTGAACCTACATTTTGAGAAAAGCTGTTTGCTATCAGCTTCTGCTGGTTTCAATCCACTGCATCACTAGAACAAGACCATTTTATGCTCTAGGTTTTCCTTTCAAAATCCAGACACAAGGGAAGTGCTTGTCAAAAATTATTAACATCTTAAACAGAGTTTACTATAGACAAAGACATTAAGATACATTTGAAAACACCCATATACATTATAAAAGTTGGAGAAATGTGTTTTTTCCTGTACTCTTATAGGTCAGAAAGGAGAAGTGTGTATTGCAAATTTCTCTTGGGACAGATTCACTAGCAGAGATTTAACCAGAAAGAAGCCTCTTTCACTTCTGCAATGTATAATGAAGGAAAACTGAGCTGTAAGTGAAAGATGAAGGTGAAAGCCTGACCCCAGTGAAATTAATGGGAATTCTGCCATTGATTTCAAAGAGGCCAGCATTTCAACCAAGGTATAAACCTGATTTTGTTCTGCCTTGTTCAGGGAGTTACTCAAGAGTAGTGCTGTGCAAGAAATGGGTTTTTATTTTTTGGTTCTCTGTCCAAACTGAGGAGAATATAAAAAAGAAAATAATCTCCAGTCAACCAAAACCCATCGTTTGTTTTGCTAAACCAGCAAAACCTCCGAATACATCTTTTGTCAGAGGAGGTATTTCTTCGACACAAAATGTATTTTTTGTGTGTCTCAAATCTCTCAGGCTTTTGTCTTCATTTATTATCAAAAACAGTTTTTCAAGTAAAAACTGTTAGATGTCTTTGTTCAAAGATGTCAAAACAAATTGTTTTGACTTTTAAAAATCTCCTACCACCCAATGCTTTTTTTCGAAACCCTCATCAAATTCAAAAGGGATTCATTTGATTTCTTCAGGAACTTCACATTTTTGGAATAAAATAGTTTTCTGGAGAAAAAAGACCAAAACAAACAACCAACAACTCCAAACCAAACAACACAAATCTCTTCAGGATTTCAATGTGACAACATTGCAAAAAGAATTTGAAAGAAATAATGATCGTATCAAAACCACTTTATAGTGGTTTTGTGAATAGTAATAGTGAATTTCAAATAGTATTTTCAACATGAAATATTGACATTTATTATTTAGTGTCACAAATGAGAGAGGAATGTGGACAACCATTTTGGTGCAAGTGACAGAATCAAGTAAAGTCAAGACCCTGGTGTATTTAGTTCTGAAAACATACTCACCTCTAATTGCTCCAAAAACATTTCTAAAACCCCTCCCACTTCATTCAGTTATGGACTTGAAGGAGAAATGTCATAGTAGCACATGAACACGAGCAGGGCCATGGATAACATCACAACATAACCCAGCTGCTGAGGTGCGAGCTGTTAAAGCTTTGGTGTTTGGAATGGATTGAGAGTTTTTGCCTTCTTTTGTTTTGTATGTCAGTATAATGTAGGTTTGAACAGCTCAGGCTTTACACAGCTCTAGTAGAAATGGAAAGTCCTAACCACAGATTAAATCATCTGTATTGTATTATGAATAGTCAGCTCTGTTGAGAAAGGACATTTGACTTTGCAATGTGGTAGATATTAGCAAACACTTAAGAGAAACCACAAGGCTTCATGTATTTGCCTGGAGTAAGCCTGCAACATCTGCTCGAACCCTTCTGGGTCTACACTGTTAAAGAACATAAGTCGGTTTGTTGGTCATTCCTCTGAACTTGAAGCCAGATGAGCAAATCCAAGCCATTTCATGGTACAACCACTCTAATCATTTCAGCATGGTTCATAGTTTTTTTGCAGAGGACATGAGCTTCAGAAAAATATTAGACAGCATTTGCAACATTTCTCTCCCTTACAAAGATTAAGCTGTGTGAATTGCAGAGCTCTGAGAAAAAGCCCTTCTTATCTGTCTGGTTTATTGTTCATTTATTAGGTTACATTCCCAGACCTTGTATTTCAGTTTCATGTATTTGGCACTACTGGCGTTTTTGTTCATGACCTGACATTGTCGATTTGTATTTTCACTCAAAGGAATCGCTACTAAATAAGCACATGAATTACAATTTGTAAGGATGCATTTTATTGTATATTCATAACATTTTATTGTATATTCATAACTGCTATGGATGTAGGAATATCTCTATGGGGTGGAACTGGGTTTGTTCAGCTGACAAAGTCAGCACTGTCACATGAGTGAGTAAGGATCATTTTCCTTGGCTGCTACTGCTTGTTAGATGCTGTGCTTCTAGACTCAGAGGGTGCATGCAGATAGGCAGGGTGTAACATAGTAATAACTACATAGGTACAAGCAGCCACAACCATACTGCCATATTTATACAAAACCATTGATATCCATGGAAGCCTGCAAAATTTGAAAGACAGGTCCCAGTCCCATGTATTTCACAGTCTAAAATAGACACAAGGTGGTAAATGATGGCAGCAGACAATAGTATGGCAGGAATGAAAGAGGAGAAAAGCATTATGTGAGATAACAAAACAGGTTTGTTTTGCGAGGTTTTATCTGTCTTGGTAGCTATTTTTTGAGACTCCCCTCTTATTCTGCTTTGGAATATTTAGGTTTGCTCACCACACAGACATAAATTAACTGTAATGGGAACAAAATTTGTTGCCCATTTAAGACAAAAAAAAGTTTTCTGTTTTGCCATTTCTGTGTCACTTTGGAAATAATATTTTCCAGGTGTCTGCATACAAGTTTCTGTTTTGAAATGAGGTTGACAAAGTGTTTCTTGTTGAAACTTGAGTATTGATGTGTGAAATCTAAATTCTTGGGGGGAATTGTAAAATCTGATCCAAACACTTCATGTGGGAATTTAGTCAAGGTTTCTGCAAGGCTGAAGCCAAATCAGAATTTGATTTGTAAAGAAATATCTTTCTGTATGAGGTAGAAAATCCTGTCCCCTCCCCCACAGGTTTTTTTTTTAGTGGCAAAATTGAAAAAATTAAAAATGCCTTTTTTTTTTTTTTTTCCAAAAAAGAAAACTCCAGTTTTGTGAAACCTTTTCTTACAACTAAAAGAAATAAGTTAATGTGCAAGAATGTTCCACAAATTCTTTCCTCACAATAACTACTTTCGAAGCTCACCAAGTGATTGAGTACATAGTACAAATAATGCATAGAGAGTGCAAATAATAGCAAGACTGGATATGAATGAAACTGAAAAAAAGATTATCCTTTCAATGTTCATCAAAATCAAAAAGGAATTCTCCCAAAAAATTTTAGTAAAGTAAGAAATCTTATATTTTCCAATTATCTTTTTTGAAAAGGCGGCAGCCAGGACCACTTCTATCAGTGCTTTTCAGGAAAAATAAATACTTTTGGCCCAAGTCTAAGCAAAGGGATTTGTACCAAAAAGGAGTTGAGAGAAGCTATTGATGAATGGCCATAAATGTGAGTTAAAACAAAAGCGGTCTGGCTATGGATTATCTCATTAAACCACTACAATTACTGATGGAAGCTGAAAATCTCAGCAAATCCAAAATAGTGATTTATATGCTCAAAATCAAAGGAAAAGGCAGAAAGGTTCACACTGTCCACACGCATGCTGTAAAGAAACATCAGCAGAACCATGTGCTGAAACAGTGGTGATGAGTGAAAGAGTGACACCCTGCTAAGCACAAACCTTCAAGGGGATTTGCCCTTCATAGTGATAGAAATGGAGTACACTGATGGCTTCTGTGTGGCAGCTGCCATGAGATCCCCTGAGGGAAACTCATGAGAAAAGCTGTCCAAAGGTGAGGTGGTACAGCCTGTCCTTGACTGCCTGCATTGTCAAGGGAACTCCTGCCCATAGAGTGCTTGACTGTGCCAAAGAGGTGGTCAAGACAGTTCACCACCTCCCTCAGGTGTTCATGAAATGTCAAGAACTGAGAAAGTATTGATTTAAACTAACAATCCTGCTACTTCTGCAAGAGTCTTGTGTGATTTTTCCAGAGGAACATCTGAAGACTCAAACACAAGTACACACATGATCTGGTCAGTTTTGAGTTTGGTAAGATGTCTCCTGCTTTCACATCTCATGCCTATAATTCTGTTGACTGAGGGAATTCATTATCACAATTGCTCCTCTGCATTTCCAACTAGAGGAGGAGAAGAGAAGGCTGTTTTATCCCTGCTTTGTTTCCTGCAGAAGGAATTCCCTGGTGCCTGTGGAGAGGTATATTCCAGATCTTCTTGCTAGTTTGCAGACTACTCTGTTTTTTCTGGCACAGGAAAAGGATACAAAACCACATGGGCAGTAAATTAAATGAGCAGCTCTGCTGTCCCGTTCTGAAGGCACCTCCCAGTTGATTACTCATTGTTTCTGGACCATTTTTATCTGTTGTTATCACCTTTTCACTGCCATTAAGGAATCATTGCAGTCAGCTTCCACAGTCTGTATTTTCCACATTCCTTTCACAGCTTCAACTAAAACCAATTCTTAATAGCCTAGAAACCTAATACTTCTTCCTCTGGTCAAATGGTCCTTAAATGAAGATACTAGAACTGGAGGTCTAAAACAGAAAGTAAACTCCTCCAGGAGGCAATTCTGGATTGATGCTTGATGAAAAAAAACAGAGCAGATGAGCAGCCTCAAGATTAGTGATATGATCCAAGCAGTGATTGCAGTTATCTATGATATGCCTTGATATTGTATATGTCTGAGTAGTCCACAACACAGTGTGTTATTACAGGGAATATTGTACACATCTTTTGCATGCTGAAGGAGTAAGTTATGTGTTGTCTAACCATAATGCAATTGCTCCACAGTTAACAGCCACCATCTAGAAATCTAAATCTAGAGCTCTTTTTCTAAAATGTTCTGTGTTAAATTCTGAGCTGTAGACTGCCTTTTACGTCTAATGGTTGTGGTGGAGTGGAAAATATCAGACTGCAAATCATGTATTTTTGGGGCCAGACACAATGTAACCAAATGCTTCAAGGAACTGATAACCTGAGCTAGAAACATGGGTTTTTCTTATCCATTTTATTTTCTAAATATAAAAAGAAATTTAGGGAAAGGTCTGAAATGAGACTCCTGTATCCAAAGCAGAAGCCAAGTAGACTTCAGGTGCCAAAAACCAAACCTGCAGATAAAAATCCCTTCTTACTTGGTGCTGTGTTAACTACTGCATTGCTTCTTCCTTGGCCAATCTGAAAGTGTCAGGTCTGTGTGGTTCTGCACTGTCCAGAGCCCCCATATGAATAGCCTGTGGGAACCTCCTACAGCTCTGAGAAGCCAGAGTTACATGCACCAGATTAGCCATTGTAGTGCTTTAGTCCATCTCTGGGTGAAGACTGTAGAGAGGCAGAAAAAAAAATGCTAAGCACACACTTCCCTGTGCATATATTTCCTCTACATTTGGCCAGGAGAAGTGGGAATATTCTCATCTGCAATGTTGTACTCTTAGTAGACAAAGCACTTCAAGTCCTTTATCAATGGGTTCATTAAAAGTATTATCCATAAAGTTGTGACGCCCGTCATTGGTGCCACGGTGTTTTTGAGATACTATTCATCCAAATACAAAAGTTTCCAACCGTTATTCATAAATCTTGTGCTGAGCACTTGGATGGGAGACACCTATATACACTGGGAGCTGTGAAGGGGCAGCCAAGCCAGGCCTTTGTACCTAGCAAAGTTTTCATTAGAAATTAAACTCTTCTTGAACACAATTTCTTATTTTGCCTAAATAGCCATATTGTGCAATTTCTCTGTGCAACTGCAGCTTCTGTGCACAGCCTGTTGTCAGAAAAGTGCCAGCACAATCCCTGTTACCACACATTCAGAGGAGAATTCACTGGTACATATGCATAAAAGAGTAAGCAAACTATTTGCTGAAGCGGTTGGGCTGTCGTGAAACAGTTACTATATTAAAGTGGTTCTCTTTACCCAGTCACTTGTGAGGATCATAAGGGTTCTCTTAGATTAGTTTAATTATTTGTATTATCTCTTTTCATGGAGGAATTGGATTATATGTGTGAGCTCTGCTAGCCTGGAAACTAGTAGGCATGTGTTCATTTGTTAAACTTCTATACTTGCTTTAGAAAAAGTAGAATGTCCACCCATGGTCTTCGTTGAGAAGCTTTCATTTTTCTTTTCCCCAGGTTAATGAAAAGCTACAAATATTTTGACAATTTTTGATATGAGAAGATGTTTGCTGAGGTAAAGATAAATGATTAAATTTTTATATATTGAGGCCAGTACCTGCAGTTTTGATAACCATAATAATTATTATAAGGCTTAACAAACCTTCTGCTTGAGGGCATAAATTGTCTCAGTAAAACTATGAATTCACTGAAAATATTTCCAATGGCTTCAGATGTAGTTGTTTAAGCTCCCAGCCTGGTGAAGACTTTCTCTTCCCCAGCCTAAATTATTGCTGGTCTGGAGAAGAACTTTACCAGAAAATAATGTTCTTTTATTTGCATTTCTGATTACCTGGTATTTTTCAGTGTGGAAGACAGCCTTTTGAGCTACATAAAACAATAGCTTTATTCAATAAAATATTTTTTTTTAACTAAAAATGGAAGGATTATGTGAAGGTAAACTAAAAAAACATATTATTAAGTAAAGCTATTTTCTATCCTGTTTCAGCTTTGTTGGTAAAATATTTATTCTTCGTATATTAACAAGTAATAATGAGTAATCAAGAGACTGCAATAATTTTGGGGCTGCAGTTCAACTCTAGGGTAATTTGGAAATGTTAACCTTGTGTAAAAAATCAATTACAGTTTTTCACAGTATTTTAAAAATATCACTGTAATAACAAATAGTAGTACTTACAGGTCAAACAAGATCAAATCAGTTTATTAGTATTCTCCGTGTTTTACCAAAATAGACCATATCAGTAATTCTCACACACCACATAAGGATGCTGAGTGTGATGCTCATAGGAATCCAGAGGTTGATGTGAGGTTACAGAAGAAATGAAAGCTCTTTAACACAGAGTCGCTGTCTTGCAGTGTCTGGCTTTTCTGTTTTAAGCTAATTTAAAATCTCTGTGATTATAACACATGTTAATAATTAAAGCACTGCAGATGTGTTTCCTGCAAAAGTAGGATGACACTGCTTCTGTGCTCGCTATCAGAAGATCAGACCTTAACAGAAATAGCATGGGAAGCAGGACTCAGGCCACCAGACCCAGGCAGCTGATGTTTGCTATCAGTTTCCACATAGCCCTGTCACACCAAAACTAAGCAGCTTAGGAAGATGTTAAAAGGCAGTGGCTGACTGGTTTTTACACTATATTCAAGACAATAAATCATTATCTTTGCCACATTAGGATCTGAATTCTTGACCAGCTTAGAGAGGTACTTGATTTTTTATAGGTCTGCAGTATGTTATTTTAAAAAATCCTCCACAACACAACAGAAAATGAAAGTTGCAGATAAAAATTTTCAAATTAGTTATCATTCATGTTCAACTGCCCTGTAAAAAGAAGTTAATCATCAATGCTGGGAGGGACTCTTCATTAGGGACTGTAGTGATAGGACAAGGAGTGATGGGTTTAAATTTAAACAGGGGAAGTTTAGATTGGATATGAGGAAGAAATTCTTTAATGTAAGGGTGGTGAGGCAC
>JAOEHX010054270.1:0-23812 GCA_025448015.1 Bolborhynchus lineola
GGGTGCTCCCCATCACCAGCCAGGCAGGAGGGATGTAGCCAAACATCCAACTCCCCCAGTTTTACCCAGACCTTACACCGCATGTGTTGTGGCTCCTCTGTCTCCCTAAAGCACAAAGCAGGAAATTACCTGGTACAGGAGCTGGCAAAACCACCCCTTCACAGAGGAGCCTCTCTGCTTGCTTTTTCTCAATGAAAAATGAGGGACTGGCTGCCTCGCTGCAGGTTTGTGATAGAAATAGCGGCACAGCAGGGACTGACCTAAGCCAAACCACTTTCTCAGACAGTCACCTCTCAGGAGAGCTTGCACCCAAGGCACCCCAAGGCCCTCTCAGGCTTTGGGGATGGGCTTCTCTGGTGACAGCAGCACGTCGAAGGGGACAAGGGGCCGGACCAGCAGCCGCACCTCAGGACCGACGGGGTTTGCCCGCAGGTTGAGGCTCCGCAGCGATGCCATGGAGGCCAGCTTCTCTGTTGGCACCTCTGCAAAAGAGAACATTCAGGTGAGCACTCATCCAGGCCTCAGCTGCCAGGGAATTCAGAGTGGCAGAGGGGACAAAAGCCACAGCTCAATGGGCAGCCCAGAACAAACCCTGACCCTGCTCACTCCAGTCTCCAGGCTTTTATCAGAACCTAGACATAATCAAATATTCAGTTATACAACTACTCAAGCAATTGTCTGGCAAGGCACAAGCACCATCGTATTAAATGTGGCCACTGCCCTCAAGTTCTCCTAGTACTAAAAAAATCCCTGCTGGTATTCAAAGACTGTTTTATTCCCAGTGTTGCAATGCCCAGGAGACCTCACCAGGCTAATGGGGGAGCGTGTGCTCTTTGGCTTTGTTGGACAGGCTACAAAATAGCTCTTGGCTGTTGATGGGCATCCTCTCATTTTGCAATCTCCAAGAATGTGCATGTTTTCATTTAGAAAGGGTTTCTAAAGGAAACCCCTTTTGCATGAAAAAAAAGTGCAAGTCTCATGGATGGTTCCCATGTGAATCCACCGAGAGCAGAGGAATGAGACCAATGAGAAAGCCTAATCATTAAGATAATTAAAAGAGGATATATTTAGATTTTTGTTACAAATCACAATGTTAGGGGCTTGACAAGCCCACCTGTCTGAGTTTACCAAGAAGAGTTTCTTTGTAATTTGGCCACCAAAACAAAAAGAACCTTTTATATCTGCAGCTCTAATTTCTTCTGCCAATACTCGAGGCAGAATTGCAGTGTTGTAATTATAGCTGGGCAGGAGGTTCTGTAGTTTTAAACCATGAGACTTATTTTATGCTGGAAAAAGACTTGAACACCTTGATGACTTTTTTCCTTTCTCCTCCAGAGAGCAGTGCTATTTTCTGTGATACACGTTTCTTAGCAGTATGCATCTCATCAGGCTGAGCTTCAGACAGATGTATTTGCCTCCTCTTTGTGGCAGATCTGTTTGCCACCGACCCCCTGTATAATTGTGCAGGTTTTCCCCTTGATGCACTTTTTCTTTCTTTTTTTTTTTTTTTTTTGGTATTTCTTTCTGTTTGATATCCTCTAAGGCTATGCAGAGTGATAAACCTTCACTTTGCTTAAATTTAGTGAGTTAAGTGTTTCTGGGAGCAGCCTTGCCCAGGGTGGGAACAGCTCAGCTCTGCAGCTTAATTTAAGGTACAGAGCAGTGATTCACTGTGGCATGAAACAACAGGCAGGGCATGCAGTGAAGCCTACAGCTATGTATCTGTGCTGTGAGAGCCATGAACTCCTCTATGAGCAACCCAAAGCATCACTTGCCAGCTCCTCAATGAATAAAGTCCTTGCTTTTGAGCATGAATTATGCATACTGACTTCACCAGTTAGCCAAAAATAGGAAAAAGAAGCTTAGTTAATTATTAAAGCAAAAAAGAAAATTTTTTTCAGATCAGAATATGATAATAAGTGAGCAAAAAAACTAGCTCCTTCAGATGAAAGGGCCGCCAAGGCTTCAGGAGGCATCTGAGGAGATAGATATGAAAGGGCTGCAGGGGCAGCTAAGGAGCTAGGTAATGAATGCTGACAGCTCCAGAGGTCTTGCAGCCATGTACGTCTGCAAATTGAAGGTGGAAAGATTCTGCTCAGGTCAGCAGAGTCACTGTCTGGTCACCTTTCAGCATTACCAACATCCTGTGGCAGCTGACAAACTCCTCCAAATCCACTGGTGGAAACACACTCTGGCTCCTCTGCAGCTATTAACAGAGATGCATTTTCCATGCCATTGTCCTAAATTAAGAGTGGTTCTCTGATACTCAGGAGAACAAAATTAGCCACAGCCCCAGCAGTGACCTGCCCAGCCTTGGTAGCAGTTTCCAGCATCTCCCTTGTTATCTCAACATCTTCTGCAATAAACCATTAATCAAGGAAAAAGGGAAAGAGAAACTGGAGCTTCAGGCCCCCCCAGATCCCTATGGATCTGGGAGCTGAAAATGCTAATTTGGTAAAATTCTGATTCACAGTCAAAGATCTAAAAGCACTTTCCCTTTAATATATTAATGCATATATTAATGATATTAATATATACATAATTACACTTCAGGGTTAAGAGCTTATTGAGATGAAAAGGGCAGCTCAGGGTGCTAAAAGTCTCCTTTCACAGAGCCCACATACTCCAAGTAGGTGTCAATTAATCTCCTTTTACTCCTGTTTCCCTTCAGCTGGAGAACATTACCTACCACCTCCAGTTCAGTATGCCCTAGGAGGTGACTCACCCCTTTTTTTTCAGTAAGTACTTTAAAATGTGTTTTACAACACTGCTATGAGGTCCTTCAGTATCACTGAGAAAGCAGAGGAGGACAGGTAGGACAAGCACATGGCTGCTGCAGTGCTACAAACCAATGATCTGGAACCCTCATGCCTATGAGGACAGCAATAATCCTTCCCCAGTTTCCATCTCCACCCATAGTATTCTTCTCTTGTCTGATGGTCTCTTATTTGGAGCAGGGTCCTCAATTCGTTACTGGTCTAAGTGGGACAACCTGGCTTCCAAACTATAAAAGGTGCCAAAATGCAGCTTCTGTTCCTTTCTGTACTGCTAAGGCAGCTCTTTCCTACGTTGGGCTGGCTAGAGGTGTGTGGGTAATGCAGCTGAAAATCAGCATCAAAATGAGCTTTCAAATATCTGAACAGTTTGTCCAAGAATGTGTTGGTTACTCTTTTTGAGACTCTGCTGCCAAAGCATGGTTCTCAGCCAGCTATGGTAGGTTATTTTACAGGTATGCAGGAAGGAAAGAGAAAGTGCTATCTCCTACAGTCTGATTCAAAATAGCTTGGGGTGAAATGTGTCCTGCTGCTGCATTCCATATGTGAAGGGCTCAATCCTGCTTGACTCTTAAATAAAATACTTGTGCCAGTTAAATTCAAGCTGATGGATTTTCCTTAATTCTCCCTCTCCTGTGCCTTGTGCCAGGCTAGTGTGGGAGGAAAAGGTGTATGTATAAATACAAGCTCATAGATAATACATAAAAATGTATTGGTATATAAAAATCTATCTTTATCTATATAAATGCGAAGTCACATGAAGATGAGCCTGGGAGGTATTTGTGAAGGGCTGGCAGGGGTAATGTGATTGCCCAGACTTTTGTTTCCTTGGGGAAAAGGGCTGCAACACCCCAGCTTTCTAATCTCTACCTTTATCCCTTTCCAGAAAATCCTAATCTTGCCTATTTCTGCAGCCAGACAACATTATGCTCGCTACTAAGATAGGTCCCTAAAATACTTCAGCTTGAAATTGTTAATTTCTACCCTGTATTTTTCCTGAGTCTGATAACAGCAGCCAAGGAGAGCCTGGTGGGAGGTGACCAAGCCTGGAAGCTCAGTTTTCTAGCTACCTTCTCCCCTGGGATTAATCCCACTGGGTACAATGTTTGATGCAGCCTTTTCTCCCTGCATTTAAGCAGGGAAAAATGTAACAGGAAGCTGTATTCCCTTTTCGCAGCAGCCTGTTTGCACAGAATGAGTGGGAGATACACTCTTTGGAGACCAAGTCTGATTTAAGTCAACCAATTAGGCTCAAAAAGCAATGGAGGATACTAAGACAGCTCTCTACAGGAGGCAGGAGAGTTAAAACAGGGGTGAGGAAAAAAAATGTATGTTGCTGTCTGTTATGGAAGCAGTATTTAACATTTTGTGTTTCTATAGGCATGGCCAGGGAGCAGCTGATGCTGTTAATAAAACTTCCGTATCAGGGAGCATCATTCCCAGCAACAGATGAAGCCATCCTAGATAAAACAGCAAAATTGAGTGGACTTGATATCTGCCTCCCTGGGGATCCGCATGGGCTGTGGGATGCTCCAGCCTGGGCTCTTGGAAGCTCTCTCCTAAATAAACTCTTTTATCTACATGCAACAGCTGTTCCTTTTGCCCAACTTTTGGGGACTCCAAAGGCTTCAGCTTTGCACATGAAAGGTTTTCCTCCCACTGCAGGGTCAAGGGATGAGCAGCTCTTGCTGATTCTTTGATTTATTTTTGGTTTAGGGGATTTTGTAGTGTTACAGCTCCTATTTCCTCTGGGAAACATTCAGGTGGTTTTGTGCCCTGACTTTGCCTGGCAGCAAACACCCCAACCCAGCCTCCTTAGGGCTGGGTTCTGCCATCAGGTCTATTTTTTATTGAATCTTGTGATTCAGTCACAGCTGGAGCTGCCTTTGAGAGCTGCATCCCAGTGCACTGAACGGGGTAACTTGAATGAGGCTTGTTTCCCCCTGTGCCTGCCACAGCTTTGCCTCAGGAAGCAGTACAAGCGTTAGCAAAAGCAAGAGGCTAATGAGGCTCTGCCTATTTAGCATCTACCCTGCACTCGGATGCCCTTCCCTCTGCCAAATTCGTGCTCCTGTTGCTGGATCACTAAGCTGTCTCTTGGCTTGGCTACATCTCAGGGCATGGTGGACCACAACAAAAGCTTCAAGCCAGCATCCCTCCCTGCCCAGGGACGTGGATCAGCATCACCGGTGGGAGGGGCAGTTGCCCTGGGAAGATGCTTATCCTCCCTCCAGTGGGAAAAGGTCCTGCTCACCTCTGATCTCATTCTCTTCCAGGTCGATGGTCTCCAGGGCAGTGACAGCAGCCAGGGGCTCAGGGAAATGCCGAAACCTGTTGCGGGAGAGGTTGATGGCCCGGAGGTGCAGCAGGGAGGTGATCTCCTCAGGCAGGCGGTGCAGGTAGTTGCCTGCCAGGTTGAGCTCTTGGTTTGGGGAACAGGGGAGATTGGGGAAGAAGGTGAGAGGGGATGGAAAAATAATTAATGCACAGCTTAATTTACAGCCTCTGTCCCCCATGGGCTGCCAGGTCCAGCAATGGGATTCCAACTCTTTTTTGCTCATCCCAATAGTTTGCCACTGTACTTTTGGCTGTTATGGATACTGGTTTTCAGATTGATAAGTTTCTTGGCTTCCTCAAGCTCTGCTGATGAAACCCTTTTAGCATTTTGCAAGCAGGGTCTATAGAAATAAGTAATATTTCTTAGTAAAGTTGGTGCAATTCCCCCCACTGCAAATTTGTCATGGTTTAAGGCTAGTTTGTTCTCTTCACATACCTGGACCCTTTCTGAGGTATAAACAGAGCGGTGAAAGAAATAGCTATGCGTGAAAAATACCTATTCTGCAGAGTTTAACCCTCTTTGATCTCTCACCACCCTCACAGAATGAACTTCTATGTGGCCAGGAGCAGCACTTCTTCATGGAAGCCATTAACCATAGGAACAGGAACCTAAATTCTGCTGTTCAAGCACCCTTCTCCAGTGACACAGATCTTTCTGCTCTATAAATACCCATGCAAGCTGCCCTGCCCCTCCTAATACCTGGTATTTATAGGTCCTGCCTTATTCAGACTATTGCAAGGCTGTCCATTGCAACAGCCCTGCTGAGGCCCAGCATGTTCATCTCTGGAGTGATTTGTTCACTGGCAGAGCAAAGCCCTTTCTGGGAAGAGATCTTTTCCCCTTGGCCTCACTGTGCTCACCAGAAAATGAAAACTGATTTCCTTTGCTTCCAGTCTTTCTTTTCCCCAGCCTAGGGGAGTTTTCATGGATGATGCTCCAGTACAATACAGGAAGCTTCCCCAGATGCCCACCACAGTGGCACTTGTGCAGTACATTATATGAACAAAATATTTGCCTTCAGATGCTGCCAGAAACCCTGGAGCTGCTGCAGGCAAGCAAAACCCCAGTACAATCCCCATTGTTCAAAACCATGTTGCTGGGTGCTCTGGATGCTTGCATGACCGTACTTCAGCAAATTAGCTTCTGGTTGCTTTTGCTGGGCTCCACAGCATGGCACCAGCCATGCTCTGATGACTGTCCCCATCTCCTGCAGTGAATGAAGAGAGATCAGCTAACACTGATGTCTAATGATGGGGTCTAATCAGCCAGCAGCTTGTCACCATGCCTTTGGCAGCATGAAATGCCCCATCTTGGCCATGCACCATTATGCCCAAGCTGCCTTTTGTGTCCTCATTCAACCCCAGCCTCATCCCTAGGAGCTGGAGGATGACTGATGCTGCAGCAGCCTGGCCACTGCTGGAAGGTAGCAGGATATGGGTTTGGGAGGGTGGGTGAAATAAAAACTAGTTTCTCACTCCTGCAAGGGCTGGAAAGGGTAAAGAAAAATGGATCTGGGGGGAAGTGAACTATAGCTCAGAATGAAGAGTGTGTGCAGAGAAGCAAAAACTGCAGTAGGGAGACTCTGGTGCTGTGCCTCCTCTGCAGCAACCTGGGGTCTCTTTGCTGGGTCCAGGGGATTTGGAGGTGGCTGTTGTGAAGCAGTGGGGCTGCCCCTTACCTCTCAGCTGATTGAAGGTGGTGACAAATCGGTTGGTGATGGACTTCAGCTCGTTGTTTGCCAGAGAGATGCAGTGGATCCCCTCAGTGACGCTTCTCATTGCTTTGTAGATGCCGATGGGGAAGGTCATCAGCTTGCAGTTGGCCAGATCTGCCCCAGAGAGACCAGGGTATGTTATAATGCACCTCAGCTGGGATGGAGCAATACTTTCCATCTTGTTTTCCACTCCTTAGTGCTTGACTTGCTTGTCTGGGTGCTGCCACCCATGGATGCTGTAGTATCCTCTGCCATACTTCACTCTTGCAGGGATTTCTGCAGTTACCTCTCCAAGCAAGAATACTTTGTTCCCATCAGCAATGCTGAGGCTGTTCTGCCTCAGGTTTGTTCAACCCTAAGTCATGTTGCAAATACTGCCATGTTGCAAAGTCCTTCTGCAAAACCTCAGCCAGCCTGTCCATGTCTAATACCTTCACAACTTCAGAAATCCCCCTCCATTATGTCCCTGACCCTCAGGGGATGGTTGAGCAGTGCAGGGAGTGAGTCCACTGCTGACTGGGATGGGGAGGGAGCAGAGCTTTCCCTAGGCTTGTTCGTCTAGGCTTTCTCATGGTGATCAGTGCTTTCTCATGGCAAGCAGTGGGGAGGGGAAAGGTATTTGTGCTTCTGACCTATTGGCAATTTTGTTTTCCTTCACGTTGTTTCTGTTTCTCTTTTTGGGATGTGCCGGAGGATGGAAACCCTGTCCCAGCCCCATGGTGCTCAGCCTTAGCTCGGCTGCTTGTCCTCTTGCCAAAGCCATGGCAGGGGCTGCAAGAGCTCTATCCTCCCCAGCTTATCATCTCGCTCAGGAGGCTGTCGAGAGGCTGAGTGAAGAAGCTATGACTCTTAGAGTATGCTGGTTTGTACCCCAGGGCTGGGAATCCAGCACGAATGAAAATGAGCGGATTTCATCTGTTTTGATGACCTGCGTGTGGCACTTGGTTATTAGCTAGGAACAGGGAAATTGCAGAAAACCACAGACTGACAAGGCAATGTCAGGAAAGATCTGGCTCCTGCCATTGCTTGCAATGAGGGACTGTATCCCTGGGGCATTTCCCAGTGCATTATGTGCCTTTACTGGGAGCCCACTCAAAGGTGGGTGAGGAGGCTGAGGGTCTTTTGGAGGAATCTTTCCCCTCCCTATGGCTGTGGGAGCTTCGGGTGCAGCACCCAGAATGGGGCCAACAGCTTCTTATTTTTAGATTGTGGCAGCAAAGAATAGAGCACTGCTCCCGGATACCCGATCCTTCCCTGGGCCCGAGCGGGAGCTGAGCTGCAGCGATGGCCTTACCCAGGGAATCCGTTTTGTTCTCCACCGTGTCGTTCACCTTCCTGGCTACCCGGGCTACCGCCTCACCCATCCTCTTCTGCATGCGGGCGCCTGGTCCCGCCGGGGACGTGCTTTGGCCGGGGGGATCCACGGCTGGAGAAGGAAATCAGTCGCTCCGGCCTTTCAGGAGAGTGCTGCTAAAAATAACCGGTGGGATCAGTGTTCCCAGAGGAGGGAGGGAGGCTGTGCTGAGGCTGGCTTGGCCCTGAGGGTATGTGATTCACAGCTTTCCAGGATGGTACATTTGTGATATGGAGACACATCCCCTTTCCTGGAATGGGTTATGGGGATTCATCTCCTTTTCTAGTGATCTGGGGCTGGTGTGGCCCCTAAAACAGGGTTCACAACTTTCCGGGTGGTACTCTGGGACATGCGGATGAGTCCCCTTTCCTGCTGGCGTGAAGATGATGGGATTCCCAACTTTTTGGGTTGGCGAACTTGGGATACAGGGATGTGTCCCTTTTCCTGGTGACTTTGTCAGCTCCGCTCAGCCAAAACGTTTTGGGAGTGGGAGCCCTACGCACTGGGTGCTCCCCCGCGCCCCTCAGAGCTCTCTTCCCACGCCGGGAGTCGAACCCGGGCCGCCTGGGTGAAAGCCAGGAATCCTCACCGCTAGACCACGTGGGAGGGCGCGGGCGGCACCGCCTGCCCCCGCGCCTGCCCCCTGGCGGCGGCGGGGGGAGCGCGGCGGCATGGGGGGGGCGTGCCGCAGACACAGCCTCCCCCGGAGCTCCCCGGCGCAGGAGGGACCAAACGGGCTCTGCGGCTGCCAAAAGGGGATGTGCAGCGCTCCTCCTGCTCCCCTTCCCCGAGCCCCTGCCTCCGATCGGCCGGACACCCGCAATTGGATCATGACAAGGAGATGGAGGGGAAGGAGGGAGGGAAGAGCCGGGAGCTGCAAGGAGCCAAGCGGGCTCCGCTGCTCCCTCCCTCTTTCCCAGGCTCTCTGAACTCCCTCACCCGGAGGAGGAGGAGGACGGCTCTGGGCTGCAGCCATGGCAGCGGCAGCGAGGAGGAAGCAGCACCGGGCACAGGGGCACTAAAAACGCTTTCCTGCCACCCCACTTGCACCGGGTCCTGGTGGGGAGTCCGTCGTTTTGCCTTGAGACGCCCTCTGAGTGCAAGAGCGGGGCAGACAGACACAGACAGCCCTCGCTGGGCTTTGTGTGCTCGCAAATTACCGCTGCCCCTGCTAATGGAAGGGTTTGCTGGGGGTGGTTGGAGACGCACGTAACAAGAGAGCACAGAAAGGTGGTTAAGGATGCAAGGAAACAAGGCTGCTCCAGCTAGATGGGAGCAGGTTTAAGTTCAGCACTCCCTGAAAACTCCATGCTGGCCTTGCAAGCAGCCACCTGCACCCCACTTAATAAAAATGCCCCCTTTGCCCTTTGGTGCCTGCGTGGATGTGAAAACCCAAGAGGCAGACCTCCATCTCCAACCCAAATGCAAACACAAAGTCCCCACAGACCCACTGGGTGCAGATTCCAGCCTGGTACAACTTCCCCAGTGTGTTAAAGCTGCCAGGACGGATCCTTGGCTCTCTTCCTCCACTGGCATCGGGTCTAGACAGACAGAACATGGTGGTGGCAGGCAGGCTCTGCCCTGCATCTGCTCAGCCACCATGGGACAAGGGCTCCTGCGCTGCCCTGGCTGGTTCTGAAGGGATGAGAGGGAACAGGACAGATACAGTCCCTGTATCACAATTAAGCCATCCCTTCCATGGCTAGGGAAGCAGTTCAGGAGCTAAAGGTGTGCTGTGACTGTGGGGAACTGGCTCTGTACCCAGACCTGAGGAACAACTGCAGTCTTGGCTTACCTGCTCCAAGTACCTGCCTCTCCCTCCTGCGTCACCGGGCAGGCACCGCTCCTCTCCTTCTCCAAATCCAAACTATTGCCCCCTCGCTCCCAGTTCTGCTTATAGGTCCCAAGTGTTCGTGAAGAATAACACTGGATGAGTGTCTGCCTCCATGGGGTATCCACCTAAAACCATTGTAGTGCACGTGCTGCCATCTGCTCCTCGTGTGACCAGTTTCGTTCCACAGAGCGTGGTGATTTTTCCCTATGCATTTCAAGCAGACAATATAGGTGACAGAACATCTGTACTTCATTCAACCCCTGTGCGTCATCCAGCCTTTTCTTGGTATTTAGCTATTGTTTCCCTTCTTTCTTTCTTCTATAAGCAAACAAGGCTCCTACGGGGTAGAGCACACACATCGCAATACCAACCCCAGAGACATAAACGGAGCTGGTTTTGCTAAGGCCTGGTATGTTCAGAGGGGAAACCAAAGCCTGGAGCTTTCCCATTTTCAGGACAGCACAGAAGGAAATGCTTGGGCTGGTGTCATTTGTGCTGCTGACGCTGGCTTGCAGCCCCACATCACAATCGTCCCTTGTTCCTCAGAGAACAAGACTCTTCACAAACGCTGAACTGTTTTACAGCAGGGCTTAGGAGTCTAAATCCCAAGCCTCTGCTGTCTCACTGAAGCCACTGGGTTAAATCCTGTGCCCTTCAACTTAGCCATTCACTCAGCCAGAGCTTTGTTCCATAGAGGCTAAGCCAACAGCCCCAGCCCTGCTCTGGAAGGGAGCTGTCAGGCACCGAGCTCCTGCAGCCCAGAGCCAGGAGCACCTGCAGCACAGGGTTCTGTGCTGTGTGCTGAGCCTCGGGGCCTGGGAGGAAGGGACCAGCTGCTGCACAGCTGGACAGGCTCAAGAAGGAGCTGTTCCACTTGGGGTCAGCGCAGCAGCACGCCCAGTTCCCTTGCAACACGTGCGATTAGATCATGCGCTGCGAGTCACGTACTGCATGTGGGAAGGAACGGCTCAGCCCCTCAGCAGGGACCCCTTCGGAAGGTCTCCGTTCCCACACTGCCCCACACCCAGTCCTTCCTCCCTGCACATCACAACCCAACACCCTTGGGAGCCAGGAGTGCCTTCCTCACCCTGCCCATCGCAGCTGCTGCGCACGCCTCGGCCCCCATTCCGTGCTGATTCCCCCTCTCTAAGTGGAAGGAGTTGGTTTTGTACTTGGAAAAGCCAAGCAATCCCAGCCCTGGAAAGGGCCTCCATCGGATCTGCTGCTCACAAACCCAACAAGCCATCAGGAAGAGGAGAGCTGATGAGGCAGCAGCAGCGAGCCAGAGCCTCGGCATGTTCCTGAGCATCCCAGAGGCTAACAATAGTGGCAAACACCACTGAGAAGCCTATAAATAAATCCGTATTCCTCCTGTTTTCACTCTCCCCCTGGCGCTGACCTGCTTTCCAACCAAAGCTGGGAAGCAGGATATTTACACCCCTGCTCCTGCCAGGCACACGATCGTGCTCCCACCCCTGCACGTACAGAACCCTCGTACCGTCCCCAGCCTTGACTTGCACAGTCTGTCAGTTATAATTACAGCCAAGCTCTCCAAAGCTGCCATCCATCACCCCGATCCTGCCCTCTCTCCCACCCTCTCTGCCTGCTTCTTAGCTAAAAATAGCACGTTCCAGTACAGCCCATCACCTTGTGCCAAGCGCCTGCTCCCCGGCCGTGGCACAGATGCTCTTTCTCCCTCCCTCCCTCCTCCTCCTCTGCTCGCAGCAGCTGAGCACACAAGAGGAGTAAATACTCCCTGTAGGCTTCAGCCTTGTCAGCAGCAGGAAATTCACTGGCTCGGTGTGGGCAGCAGGGGAGGCACCACTTTGTGAGTGAGGTTTTTGCCTTGTTTGCCCATGTATCAGGTATGGTTTGGGCAAGCTTCCCGAACACGTCATGGGCAGGGTGGGCAGCGTTTCAAACTGGATATTGAGGGATAACCTCTGTAAATAAAGAAGGAGATGTCTTTCCTGCCCACAGGATTTATGGCCTCTCAGCTGGGCATGCCAGGGGGGTGTCACTCACTATTAACTGATGGCCAGACTGCTTTTGAAAGCCTGGATGCCCTTGACCTCTGGAGACTGGGCTGAGGTCCATCTGACTTAGGCATCTTAAGCCACTGGAGTGTCACTGGGCTGTTTCTGGATGTGGGTCACTATCACGAACCATTCCAAACCACTTCCACGTTCTGAGGATGCCTACTGCCACAAGGCAAAAACAAGTAAAGAAGTAAACAGCCAGACACACATGGCAAGGCTTAAAAGAGTCATGCTGCCCTTTACAGGGGCATCAATTATGTTTATACAACAAGGTAAATTTGGCTTTTGACTACAGTGGAATATATCCAGGGGTTGCTTGGTAGAGGAATTCTAGATTTCTGCTAAAAAAAGCCAGGATGTGGCCCATAGGTATTTAAACCTTCCTGTCCATACTGACAGCATCCCTGTACAAATTATTTCCGATCAGATCCCACCCCAATCCTTTGGATAGATGGGGTGGCAAAGGAGGGTGGCAATACTATGTTATGGATTCTTGATATTGCAACAGCTGTGTATCCATCAAGGGGCAGAAAAGACTTCTTATTCTCCTGCCTCTTGCTACAGAGCCTGAACACTACAAAACACATATGCCCTGCCCTTTAGGGCTATTCATTACGATATGATATTCATTATTATATTATCCCCTTCCATACTGGAACCTGCACCCCTGTCACGGCCCAGGAGTCTCCTGGCATTCTGCCTTCCATGTTCCCTGCTGCTTTCCCTTGCAATAGGAGCATTTGTCACGTGAGTCAGTTGGTTAATGATGAACCCTGGTGTGCTGTTGACGTGTCCTGGAACACCGCGGCACTTAGGATGAGTAGGTCTTAAGCAGCAGAGTTGGATCAGTAACTCTTGCACCCATCAGATCTGACATACAGAGTACTCCTAAACAGTTGTTTAATGAAGATAAACTATTTTCACAGGTAGGCCTGAAGCAGGTGGCATCCGTGTGGCTGGTTAATCCAACTAACAAAGTCCGACCTACCCTATGCTCATTCCCCTTGCCTACAATTAACCCGCTGGCCACACCGCACATTACTAATCACTATCTTTTTGCCCTTTAAAACTTGGAATCCAAGATCTGAGGCCAACAACCTCCAGTTTATGCCCTCAAGCTGCTGCATTTGAAATCCCAGCCCAGGCTGCTTCCACACAGATCGAGTCAGTGGCTGGAAACCACTCAACTCTCACAGTGGACTTGCCATAAGGACAGAAAGGGGAAAGCTGCACGTTCCACAGGCACGTTCTGCCAGGAGCCCTCTGGCATAATCTGAACATGGAAACTTGGCCCCACGTTGCCATGGCTGTGCTGCTGTCTGCGCACACACGTTAAAATCACAGCTACAACTCAGGTCTTTGACAGTGAAACTCATTGTGAAGAGTCAAGGCTCATCTGAGAGGCCATCAGTGCTCTCTGCACACTCTTCCCCTTCTCCCCTCCACCCCGCATGACTGTGCCTCTCAGGACTGACAAACTCTGCGCAGCTCTTACCTTCTTTGGCCTTTCGTGGTGGGACACATGCTTCTCTTGAGCAGGGGATGTGGATCGACTCCTTCTTCCAGCAATGAAGGAGCCACCGCCAGAGTGACGTGAGGTCTTCTGAGGTAAGTGGGGAAGGGGAGAGGAGATGGAGATGGGGAAAAGGGGGGAAACAGAGAAAGAGAAGGGGAACAGTGTTACACAGCCCAGCTTTCACTGTTACAGTGAATGGCTTATCTATGACATGCAGGACCAAGCTCTTTCTGTACTGAGTGCCCAGCCTGGCTCCTAACATGGGGACCCCAGTGAACACCATACTAGTGGGCTACAAACAGCACATAGATCTAACTCCCTTAGATCTAACTCCCTTAGTCTTTGTTTCTTGGTGGCTCACGTACACTGACACTTGTAACAAGAAAGGCACATCTGACAAGAACCCATTCTGCAAACTCAGTGGAGGTGGTGATGTTGCTGAGACAAGCCAGTCCTCCTGACCAGCAGTGTCCAGCTCTCAGTCATGAGGGGGTGTGGAAGGATGCCTTGCACTAGCAGAAGTCCTGCTATCTATCTCAGCATCAGCAAACTTGATACAGAGCTACACTTGTGTCAGATACTGAGGGCACCTGAAGGGCAGGAATGGTGTCCTCCAGTTTGACTTGCAGGGGAAGCTCAAGACATCAGTCACTGTACGTGACAGCACTGATAAGCAGGAAGGAGAAGTGGGAAAGTCCAGCAACAAAGAAGGCACTGAGACATAAAGCTGCAGTGAGAGCATCAAGTTTCCTTTTTGCTGGAGCAGGGAGAGCAGGTGTCTACTAATTATGCAGTAGAGGAAAAGGGTTCCTCTCTTTCCGCCTGTACTGTAATTAATAGGGGGAAGTCCTTTGCCCCAAATAACCCTCCAACAGTGAATGACTCCACATCTCTTCTGGGCTCTCTCTGTCCTCAGGCAGAAGTTCTGTGTTACTCTCCTGCCCAGGGTGTCTGTGCTGTACCCCAAGCTCCCCTGGAGCACCAAACATCGCGGCTGCTCTCCTTTCCTGCGACTTGTCTTTCAGCCATACAGAGTGGGTCGGGGAAGCCACAACAGATGGGAAGAGTTCAACATCCACCTTTGAAAATGGGTTTATAGCTGCTATAGAAATGTGAAATATAAACTAATCTTTATTCCTAATGACTCTGACTGAATGGCTGAAAAGGGAAATACGCAGCAGACCTTGTTTATGTGTTCTTGGCATTTCTTACTGCTCTGAGTACAGATACAATCTAGGATGAAGAGAATGCCTTTCCTGTGACAAAATCTCCATTGCAGGCATGAAGACACTCACCATTTTATTGAAGTGGTACTTGCAGTAGCCACAATATTTGACATTGTCGACTTCTAGGACCTCCTCTTCACATAAGAGGCCAGCCATCTGGGCACTGAAATACATGAAAGCAGGGGGAGAATAGAGCAAATTCTGCAACCTGACCACAGATCCCATCAAAGAACAGCTCAGGATACCCAGACAGGGTCTTGAAGATGCCTGTTCTGCTTGGCCAATGGCACGCAAGGAGGAGGGGGGCAAAAGTTCAGACTAGGTTTAATTCATATTAACATCCTCAAACTTGTCACTACTTTTCTACCAGATTTACCTTGCAGTTTTTGCTTTGCTTAAGAAAGGCCCGGGAAATGGGTCACAATTCCAGCAAAAGATGTATCATGAGTAAGGAATCCATGTAAAGGGATCCCCCTGTTCTGCTGAGAGGCAGTGTTGTTTACAGGCTGCAAGGGCACACGAAAATATCAGCCCTTGAAATCACATCATCTACATGATACTTGTGCATGTGCTCTGCTGGAGAAGGAACATTCCTGCGTTGTGACTCATCTTCTTGGATTCCACATGGTCTGAGGGAAATCCCCAGCCTTCCTTCTCACTGCTGCAACCTCGGCCTTCCCCTCCCAAACTCAGCACAGATGAGGTACCCCTCACACCACACAAACCCAGGAGGATCAGCCCAACTCCCCGCACCACCCATGCACAGCGTGGCCTCTGTAAGGACCTCACCAGGTGACGTGGAAAGCCTGCCGGCAGCCGTGCCGGTTACAGGCCATGCATGCACCAGAGGCTGCTTTGCTCTCCCTGCCCTGCTCTTCACAGATGTAGCAGGTCTGCAGAGAGAAGGAAAAGGCCCCATTTAGGCTGATGAAATCTGTGCTTCGCTCTTGCCGTTCGCCAGGAGGCAAAGCCTTCAAGAACTCTTAACTCGGTGTCCAGTCACCTCCCTCCCAGGACAGCAGCTTTGGGTTATTTCCCAGTGGCGTGCATAAAACTCACACCTCTTTTTCTCCCCCGATAACAATGGTGTCAGATCAAAAGGTGCAGTAACCAACATGCAACTCCAAAGCGGAGATTGCTGAAGTTGTAGGGAGATGGGGAAGAGAGAATGAGGACCCAAGAGTTACTTTCAACAATGGGGATTGACTTTGTTATTCTGAAAGGGATCTGAGTACCTGGAAATCAGAACAAATTGGACAGATGTGGTAGAATAAGATGACCCCAAAAAGCTAAGGGAGGGCAAATACATTTGGGGCAGCAGGAAAGAGAGGTGGTCTCACCTTGTTGAAGCGGTCATGGGGCACATACTGCAGGACAATTGGCTCCATGGTGAGCACATTGGCAAACTGCACCTCTGGGATGTACAATGCACAGACAACGTGGGCCCACCCTGGGGAAGCAAACGAGACAGAGAGCAGAGATTCACATGGAGCAACCCAGGAGAGGCATAAATCCAGACAGGGCTGCAGACAAGCATAGGAGGGAGAGAAGGGAGTATAGGAAGGGAGCCAACTGAAGTTAGATGTTAGATTTGAAATACTGCTTGTTGTAACTTGGTGGGGAATCAAATTCTTTGTGGGTGAAAGATAGATGGATACCACCTCCACATTAAATAAGAACGCAGAGATTTCTTTGGGAACAGAAATGTACAGCACTCATCGTTCTGAAAAGCATCCCCCCAGCACTTGAGACCCAAAGCTAAGACCTAACCAAACCCAGGAAAAGCATCCAAGGTGCAATTTATGCTGATGGGAGAGGTTTGACGCACAGCCCCACACCACTGGAAACAAAGCTCCCTTTACTGGCTGTTATCAACGGCTGAGGAAGGCTCTTTTTCAGCAAGTCAAATCAAGTTAAAATCTAAATCCACCAAGCCACTTCACAAATCAGATGTGTAAGGTGAAATTCCATCCGGTCATGTCAGAATGGAGCAAGTTCGAAGGTCAGAAGCCTTAGGGGGCTAATCCATACTGGTATGGCTACTGCACTGGAAGGATTTAGTTAGAATAAGGATGGATTCACCTGAGCAGACAGAACCAAACTCCGGGATTACAGAATCCTACAGCAGCATAAGCACTTGAGCTATATAACCCTGTAAAGTGACATGATTCTAACACTTCTGGTGCCTGTCTACACTGACCTGACCGAACCATGTAATAGTATGTTTGGAAGAAGATGCTACGTTACTATAAACCAATCCCCCAGCACAATACTTGTGCTATTGCACCAAGTCTCTTAGCACTTACAACCATCTCTAGAAGATGCTTCTACAAAATATCTTGGACTTGGTGCTTCCTCTCTAAACAGGGGATCAGAAGAAAGACCTCTTTGTCTAATTTAACTCTCTGTGTATTAAGGTAAGTGGCAGGTAGGTACAGAAGCCTCCCCGAAAAACAAGGGTTTGAGAGGAATTAAACGTGATCTGTACAGCCAGTAGCATCAATAGCTACAAGCTCTGACAACTGAAATCAGACTCCACAGTACTTCGCAGCACCAGAGGCTGAGAAGCATCAATGATGCGTTCTGCAGAGGAAAGCATCTTTACTGTGTCCTGGTCTTTGCTCTTGAATGAGACTCCAGGCTGAAGCTCTGCTAACTCAAGGAACACACTGCTGCTGTGCAAGCACGAAGCAAGTAACTCTGCAACATCCCCATTTCTCTTTACAAAGCCAGATCACGCACTGGTTACGCTCAAGAAGCTGCACGTTCCAGTGGCTGTGCTCCAATGCCAGCCAGAGGTCTGGGAGGTTTCTCCACAGGGAAAGGTCTTGAGCTTGGAGGCTTCAGCAAGCGAAGTTTTGTAAGGAAAAGGCAGTGCTTCCATCCCTCTGGAGCCTCCAGGCTCACAAATGAGCTCCTGCGTGCTCTGGGCCAGCCCCAGAGGCTCCGTGTGACATGCCCAGCTCCGCACAGATGCACTCACCTCCGTTGTCGGTCCGTTTCAGAGCTCCATCTTTGTGGGGACACAGCTCGCATCTCTTGAAATTAAAGCAGAAACAAGTTTAATCGAACTCCCAGGGATGCAGGGCCAGAAAAGATGACTCATTTACAACATGGGTATGAAAGATGGGGCTGCTTTCAAAGAGAGGAAGTGGAAGAAGGGCTGAGGGTGGTTTGGGTGCACAAAGATACTCTGACACAGCTCGATGTCGTCCTGTCCGACAGGGATGTATTTAACGCCTCAGCCCGAGAGATGCGGGGCAACAAGTGAACCTTGACTTTCACAGGGCTTTTTGAAACAAAAATGGGCTTAGGCTTTGTGGTTGAGGGTAAAACTGAAAGCCATGACTTGGGGAGGAGGCAAGCAGAAAGAAACCATTATCTGTCTTTGCCTCTTTCCTTCCTTCCTTCCTTCTCCTTTGAGATACTTTCGGGGAGAAGCATTGTCTCCTCCATCGGGGTCCCGCAGACACAGGGGCATCGGACATGAGCCCCTCGCTCATTTCAGCCTCTACACTGGCCTGTTACTCTATGAGGGCTCTGCCCTCTGCCATAACGCCTTTATGAAGGGCTGGTGGAAGGTGGAGTGGTTTTGGGGTGCGTTGCCACACCAAAACACGCCCAAAACAAACAGCCGCTGGCTTCTGATGGCACAGGTCAGGGGAGATTTCAATGCGCTTTTTGCTTTCTTTGACTTTACAAAAAGGCATGAAAAGGTGCAAAACTCTTCACAGAATCATACAATGGGTTGGGTTGAATGGACCTTAAAGCTCATCCAGTCGCAACCCCTGCCACGGGCACGGACCCATTCCATAGAGCAGGGTGCTCCAAGCCCGTGTCCAACCTGGATGAGCACTGCCAGGGATGGGGCAGCCACAGCTCCTCTGGGCACCCTGTGCCAGCGCCTCAGCACCCTCCCAGGGAAGAGCTTCTGCCCAAGAGCTCATCTCAGTCTCCCCTCTGGCAGTTAAAGCCATTCCCCTCATCCTGTCCCTACAGGCCCTGGTAAAAAAAGTCCTTCTCCATTTCCTCCTCCAGTTAAAATGTCACATTTGTTAAAAACCCAAGCCAAACCCCCTTATTTTCTGTGAAAAATGTGCTTTGTCAGAAAGTTTCCAAATGTTTTTGTCAGAAAGTTTCTAAATGAGGTGCCTGATGTCAAAGGGAGACAGGAGGCTCTGCCACTGAGCGTGTGGGACCCTGTGCTCTCGCCTGCCTGCGCTTCACTGTGCTCGCTCAGCTCTGGTGAGCACAACGCAGATGCTCCATGCCTCAAAACCCACCACCGTAGCCAGCAATAACCGGCTACAAGGAAAAGCCTCCGCTACCAAGTAGTCCCTGAGGACCTTCCACAAAGGTTTTCCTCAAGCAAGTTTTCCTCTGCTGCAATTCTACCTTCTGGACAGACTGGCACAATAAATAGGACTGCAATGAAATGGGCAGCAAGGGAGGCTAAGCCCAAGCCTCAAGTGCTTCCATGGGAGTGAAGCATGGAGGGCTGTCAAACAGGCACCTCTGGCAAGCCCAGAACCTCTGTGACAACGTAGAAGGGATGAGGGGGCAAAGACCGTTCCACTTGCCCTGCAGCTTGGTTTGAAATAGGGATGGGTGACACAGGAGGCGTTTCTCACTGCTCCTGGTCAGGTCTGGGCTGCCAGAGAGCTGCTCTCACAATCCCTACGGAAAGCCCGGCAGAGCCACGACAGAAAAAGAAATGGCTTAACTGAGACACTGTAATAAGAAATTTGCACTTGAAAAGGCCCCTCTGCTCTCCCCTCCACCCCTCACATCAAAGCCGCTCTCCCACCACGCGATTAGCAAAGCTCTGATTGTAACAAGAGGGGTTAACAGCTCCATCGGCCCCACACAAGACTTTTAATAGCACTGCCTCCAAATGACAGCTAAAGCCTTCACATGATCCCTCACATGAGTGCCCTCTGGCCATTCAGCTCACCGGGCTTCCTAGACAATTTGATTACAAAGTGGATGGGCTTTCAGTTGCTTACTGTAAGCACAATAGCATCCACAGCATCCTTTAGGGACCTGAGCATCTGAGGAGGGGTTATGAGCAGGGATTAGCGGTACCTCTTCCTCTTATTCAACCTGCATAGGCCAAGGAGGTCTCTGGGGGTTTTTATTTCGACTCTGGGAAAAAGAGCTGAGCTTGGTTGATTTAAACCAGGTTGTAATGGGTAAAATGAGAGCTCATGACCCCTTGGAGCTCCCAACTCTGGGATTTACCACCAGACTACACCTGAAACTTCGAGTTCCTGAACCCTCTTTCCAAAGCCGAATTGGGGATGGAGTCCACCTCTACAAGGGACAGATACAGGAATCAGGAGAGTTATGTCTTAAAACCACTCACTAAGGAGTGCAATGTTCTCTGTGCCTCCAGATCTCATTTTCAAAGCAGAAGTATCAACATTTAGCCAAGAAATACGTTTGTTGTGGACAAAGCTCATAAACTGCTTTGAGATGCCTCTGTGAAGGCAGATGTGGGAAGAAAAACATTGTTGTTTTTCAAAGGACTTTGCCACACAGTCATTATGAAAGACACACGAACAGCAATCCATCCTGTTGCTGCTGCCGCCAGGCTATCGTGCACTCGAATCTCAGCACCTCTCCTTCGAGCTCCCCAAGGCAGTGTCTGCAGGCTGGGAATGCCCTTTTTACAGCTGGAGAAAGCAGTGGAACCCCAGGGCAGTGGAAGAGTCGTACCTCCAGCCTCGCTGGACCACAGAGCCCAGATCTGAAGTGGTTTAGTAGCAGAGCCATGCCCAGATCTCATAAGACCTGACTCATTTCCCTTACTCTGATCACGCTGCTCCCTACATCAAAGAACTAGATTTACCCATCTGCATGTCTGTTGCTATGACTGCTGCTGTTTAACTGAAAAGGTGAGGGATTTGGATAGGAAATCACCCCCAGCTCTGCTTAGGAAGGAAGATTATCACTGTTCAGTTATTATAGTAGCAGGGCTGAATGCCACGGGACTGAATGGCATGACTGAAGCCCACCAGGCACTGTCTAACGGATTTCGCCCAGAGCAAGTTAAATAAGGAGCCACCTGCAGGGTTATTGTTGCCTTGATACCTTGGAGGCAGCTCGAAGTGTGTAATGTGCACGTGAGAAGTCAGTCCTTGCACTGAGTACAGGTAAGGAGGGTTGTGTGTATACGTGTTTCTACAGCTTACACTGAACTGTAGCTAACGCTGAATGGCTTCACTCTGCCAGCACATTAGGGAGAGGCAGGGGAAGGAGGCCTGGGGAACCTAAAATTCCTTTCTTTGCTATGAAACTACCTGCAGGATGTAAAACCCCTCACAGACACATTTGATCTTCTTTACTGCAGTGCACATAAAAGCAGCATCTTACAGTGGGAGAAGAGCTCAGGTCTGAAAGTCTGGCCTTGTTTACACTCCCACTTCCAATGAGGAATGAGTTAATCAATGTCAAAAGCATGGTACAGATACCTAATTCCCCCATTCACTCATCTTTGCCAAGTTCTTCGCCCATCTGTGAGACAGATTAAACTTCTGTAGTGCATCGAGCAGAGCCCAGCTGAGATGAAGCACGCTATTTGCACAGATCCACAGACCCAGAGCTCACCTACATCAACTTTACTGAGCATGTGCTTTAGAAAAGATTCAGCTAAACCAGTTCAAAAGGCAGGAAATTGGGAAGATTTACTGCATGGCAAAAGCAGCACTCATAGCATCACTAACACATTAAAGATCTCCATCCCAATGCCCCAGCAGTTGCTTGGGAGGAGCAGGGAATTGAACTCAACGATCCCTACGGGTCCCTTCCAACTTGAGATACTCTATGGTGCAGCCATATCGGATGAGGGCTCACGTGGGGAGTAATTGCAGAGTAGCTGGCGTGCCATAAACTCACAGCCTAGTTTACTGCCCAAATAACTTTGCCACATAGAGCTCAGAGGCAGCCCTGGGCCTGATTGTTTCCACTCTCCTGCCTCACCGGGAAATGCCAGAATTAATTGAGAACATTCGTAGATGTTCTAGACTGCTGAATCACTGCTTTAGCCAGAAACTGAACCCTGATCCACTTCCCTGTCACTTCCCTGTTTCACAAACTCAGAAGGCTTTATGCAGGGAACTGTTGTTGCAAGGGAGATCCGAGTGCCAATCCACCCTGGCAGTCAGCACGGTAACTTTGACAGCATAGCAGCATCTCTGGATGCCAACTTTCCTCCACTCTAACGCTTCCTGCGGAGCAGGGAAAGCACCTTTTAGAAAAATGCCATGATCTATTTTATTTTTCTAAATAAGACTGAGGTCTCCCAAGACTCAGAACTGTTGACATTGATAACTTGGGTTAAAAGCAGAATTCCACAGAATTGTCATCAAAATGGCTAACAGCACTGTATCAAATCGTTTAACACAGCTATTCGTGTGGTATAAACAAGATAAAGCAGGTTACAGGCAGAGCTGGGGCTGCAATCACAGCCGTGCTGGAATTCCAGGCTCTACAGCTTCCGTCAGGGGCTGCCAGCAGTGGCATGAAGGGCACTGGATGAACCTACTCCTCAGTGTAAGTACCAAGTGTGCTCCGTACTCACCACCCGGGCGGCTCTCTCTTGAGATTCACATTTCCGACAGAACCAGGGTCCGGTAGGAACCTGGACAATTCCATAGCAAGCTGCAAGAACAGCAAAGAGAGCTCATTAGATCATCTTAAATTAACTATTTCATACATCAGGGGTATATAAAAGGTTGCCAGAGCTGTTGTCACTCAGAGATGCGTGTCAAAACCCCAAAATGACATCTACCCCACGTTTTTACTCCTCTTTTGAGTTTCCATACCCAGCAACAGGGGGCATTTTGCAAGAGGCCCATTTACACAAGCTTTCAAATAAGCTCATGCCCAGGATGAGACATTCCTATGGAAACCTGGCCTAAGCAGGAACGTAGTGCTTCACAAACTGTGGCTACCTCTGGCCTAGGGAACACAAACAGAGTAATTTCTTACCTCTGAAGTGTCACTATCATTCTAAATATAATGTTGTGAAAAGGATGGTTATGAAACCCCTTACCCACAAACAGGACTAAGATTAAATCTCAGCATAATGAAGGAAATAATCTCGATGAGAACTCAGACATGAAGCAGAACTGGCGCTGAGTCCAGCCTTTCCCAGCGTGCTTCCAAAACCACTGAGTTCAGGCTGTTCAGGACTACTCCTGTGAGCAGGTTCTGTGTCAATACAAGTCTCCAGCTGCTAACCCAACAGATCTGGTTTTATCCAGCTATACCTCACATCCCTCTTGCTTTCTCCATCACTACTGATGTCTCAGGGTCTCCCTCTGCAAGCTGCAGCTCCCACTTCTTTACAGTCAGTCCTTCTCTGATGGGGCAACACTGTCTGAAGATTGTTCACCTTCTTCTGCCATCTCCTCCCTCTAACTCTCTAAGGATGGTCTTTGTGAGTCCCAAAGGAAGTGTTTCCAACCCTGAAAGGGCTCTTAGCCACCACGCAAGTGGGTTTAAAGCAAAAGAGGCTGGTTAAGATAGTTGTAAGGAGTAAGGCAATGCATCTCAGACAAAGGTATAGGGGCCTCCTAGGAAAGAACAAATTATATCTTCCTTTTTCCACCTTCAAATGTGAGCTAGCAGTTGGAATGGAATCCCAGTCACTTGAGACATTTGAAACTAGGTTGGACAAAGCATCTGAAAATACCCTGCTGCAAGCAATCCTGTGATGCTCCCCAGGGGATGGACCAGACACGACCCGCAATAGGTTCTCTCCATCTCTCTAACGTCTGTTATTCCACATGAGGCAGGAAAATGAACGCAATTGTAGAGTTAAACTGCAAGAGCTGACTGTGAGATGAGCCAAGGCATACGCACAAGAAAATAGAAGCTACATGAAAGCAATGACAGAGGAGTCTGGGTCCATCTTTAGCAGCGGGCTTAGGGCCAAAGGCAAGCGCTCAGCTGGAGCCAGTGGGAGCTTCTGTGCCCACTGCTTTGAAAAGGAAGAAAACAAGGAAGGAGGA
>JAOEHX010054273.1:0-17560 GCA_025448015.1 Bolborhynchus lineola
GGAAGGCTGCTCTGAGGTCTCCACACAGCCTTCTCTTCTCCAGGCTGAACAGCCCCAACTTTCTCAGCCTGTCTTCAGACGGGAGGTGCTCCAGCCCCATGATCATCCTCATGGCCCTCCTCTGGACTTGTTTTCTGTACTTCTATTCATTCCTGTTGACTTCCTTTCAAATACCCACAACCTCTGTTTCTGTGTTCTCTTGACAGACAGTGCCATCACTTCTGCTACCTGTTTTCTTTTAATACAATAGGTAAGTGGCATTTTTTGGTGTTTTCCTCAGAGCTGCTCTCAGGCAATTTGATGCTGAGTTTTGTTTCTGCATGCAGTTGCGTGCTGAATAAAGGCTTTCACTTGAGCTGTCCCCAGTGGTAGACTTGTGTAACTCTGAGTAAGAGTCCCAAATAATTCCACGTTTCCCTTCACACGTGCATTACCTAGCGGCATTGAGTTTAGTCTGACATTGTGCTATTTGTTTACCTCACTAGGGTAAGTCCGTCTGATGTTCTTAGGGGTCTTTTCAGTACTTGACCAGCTTGAGTAGCCATCACTCTGTGTGTGGCTCATAGCCAAGTCTGTAATTTGAGGAACACCTGAAGGCAGAACAAGCTTTCACTAGTCCCCAGGTGCTCAATCCCTGCTTTATAGAGCCATACAGGTTTGCGTGGTTACACCAGGAACTAGGCTGGGGAACTGACCAGCCTAAAAGCTAACACAGAGCCTGACCTGATCTCCTGTCTGACTGAGCATGCAGCTGTGCCCACAAAAGGGCAGCAGTAGTGCAGAGGTGAGAATGAGCTGTGGAGCATGGAGAAATCTGAGGACCACTTCTTTCATTGGCAGTGCTATCTTAAACTGTTAAGCACTCTCAGACTTACCCATGTTGGAACAAACTTTGTGCAGAAGTATCTGTTTACAGCCAGCAGACTGATGATACCCAAGCTGAACACCACTGCTGAAGCCCCTGATGCAGGGGGGATCTGTTCTGTGTGCCTCTCTGTGCTTCAGATTCTCTACCCTGGAATCCCAACAGAAGAGAGAAATGAAAAACTTTCATCCAAATGTTGGTATGAGATATTGTTTAAAAGCAGAGCTGGGCACTGCATTAAAAATCAAATTGAACAGGTTTGGTATATTTCAAATGTCAGATGCATAGCAGAGGCTATTAGAAACTTCCAACAATAGGCATATGAAGAATTATTAGCCTTGAAAACCTAGAGGATGAGATCACAAGCACACAATCCAATAAATCACATAGGTTGGGTTTGGAAAAGCTGATGTGGTATAGCGGCAATTTGTTTTTACTGTGACCGGTCAATTGGTTCACTGTCAGATCTGTGGGATAAAAGATTTTGGTTTTAATGCATGTTCCTTCCTGAACTGCTTCTATGCAGCCTTCATATCAAACACCTCTCGTCATCTTCAGGATTACAAATAGCAAATCTAAACCAGATAGAACTGCTAGAACAGAATTACTGCAGGATTATTTCAAGATGCAGATTTGGTATTGAAAGATCTCCAGAGTAAAGTCGCATTACATGGCTCAAGTTCAATTCTATTCCAATCATTTTTAAATGTTTCTAGTATATTCTTATAATCTTGGCTTTAATCACATCTCCTTTTGAGAGAAGATTCCCTAATGCATATCTTTCTGAGGGAGACTTTAGAGCTAAAGTGATCTTATTATTACCTTTTCTAAAACCTTGACAAAAATTGTCTAATCATAAAAATAGTAATAAAGTTGGGAAGCATGACACAGATATAGAACCTGAGGCTTTTAATGATTGTAACACTGCTTCAACTGCTATGAATTGATTTGATAGCAAAAATCACTACACTTATGAAGGGCTTCCATGCAGTAATGTCCCAAATCTTTGCAGCATAAAAGGCAGATATATTAATGTAATAATGGAAATGAGAAAATACAATTAAGACAAAGAAGAGTTGATACTAGTCTACTGTCACATCAAGTGAAAAATAACATGGCTACTTCTTTGGGGTGTTTTAACAGAAGTGGAAGCTGTATTTTATGCTTTGTGCAATCTAACCTTTTGTCTTAGTTTACTGAGACTAGTATCCCAGAGTCACTACTAATACATAGGTAAGCACTTAATCTGAGTAAATCCTTTCCTTCTTCCTGCGCTCACTTTCTACCAGCACATCTCAGATCACCACCCCTTTTGTTCTTTGCACAATACACATCACAGTTTCAAATGTAGCCAATAGGCAGAGCAAAAATATTTTTCCAGATTGCCTCTATGCTTCACTAAAAAACAAACAAACAAACAAAACCCCCAAATGTGGCACAATCTCAATTATTGGGTTTTGTTTTGGGTTTTTTTTCCTTTTTAGGTCACTTTTTGGTAGGAAATGAAGCTCTGATAGTGAAGAGTTATCTTGTACTTAGGGTTTTTTCTTTTACTTTTAATGGTGGTTTCTGCTGCTGTAAACCAAAAGGGTGATAATTAATGTCTGCTATTGTTTATGCTTACTGCCAGCTACAATGATGAGCTATTATTATTCTGTCTGCTAATACTTGGAAAGGATATCACTTGGATGCCTAATCCAAAATACGGCAAGTAAGGATCATTGTCATGAACGCCTGGAATGGAGACATTGTTGCAGATGTTAGGAATGAAAGGTTTTCATTACATTGGGTCATCCAGTCCATCTGCCAAGATTGTGCTTTGCGGCCCACTCCCTAATGGCAAGTGCCAGGATGTTGTAAGTACTAAATACATTACATTCCTTGAAATACATCTTGTTCACTTGAAAAACTGTTCCTTAATTATGGTACTCGGTAGACCTGATCTTGAAAAGTGGTACAGTTCAGTGGGGCTTTTTTACAGCAAGGCGCTGGTCTTCTTGCTCAGATCCAGTTACTGGCCTGGAGTCAGTCTGCAGCAGTTGTTAGACAAGCTTCCTGTGGAGAGCTAGACTGCAGAACAGCACAGAATAAAAAGCAAGGCTCATCTCTATACCAGTGGGCTGAATAAAAAGAGAAAAGGCTGCGGTTTCTTTTTTTCTGTGGGTTTTTTTTTGTTTTGTTTTTGTTTTTGGTTGTTTTTGTGTTTGTTTGTTTTGTTTTTTCTGTTTTATTTTTTTTTATTTTAGGAGTTAGGATTTTGTTGAAAAGAAGTCCCTACCTCTGCAAAAACTGTCAGGCTGCAATTCTGAGGTTCCATATGGTCTCTTCATGGAGGCATGAATGTAGTATGTTAGCTGTTACTCACTTGTTTTCTGGTAGAAATCCAGAGGATTTCTGGTTTCCAGAAGATTTCTGGAAAAGGCCAGCAGAGAGTTCCCAGCATCTGGATTTCAGTCTTTTTGCATGGACTTTCCTTGGCAGCAGGAATTCAGAGAAGCTATCATCTTCAGTAATTTGGAGGAAGGTGTCTCTTAGCCACCTGGAGTGCTGCATTCATCACCATGCTGACTCATGTGATGCAGCACTTCTTGTAGCTGACGACAAAAGACACGGGATTGTTTGAGCTCTTTCTTTATTTTCAGTTCTTCTCTGCTGTGGGTGTATATCTCAGAAGCCATGCTGCTTCTCATAAATGACAGAGAAGCCACCGCTCTTGTCAGTTCTCCTGCTGCAGGTGTTACAGGACCCCCTCCACCTCTCACACTCACAAAATCTTCTTTTACCATTTCTAATTGCCTTCACCCCCCTAAGTAAATCTATCTGTATGTTACTGATAAGCTGTTGCAATCAATACCTATTGATAATTAAGCCCTGGCCACCAGCAGAAAGTGTCATCAGTGAGTCTTACTGATTATAAGCCATAAGTACAAGACAACAATGTTTGAGTGTTTCAAATAGAATTTAATTCTTGACAAGTCCTTCCAGTCTGTGAAGTGTTAAACTTTTGTCTTGCTTCCTGTAAGTAAATGTGACTGAAAAAGACTTCAATTCCCTCATAACATGTAAGGGATGAAAAAACAACATTTTATTGTAGAACTTCTGAATGACAGCAGCTGAAAGTTAAATCTATTTGATCACTCCATCAGCCTTCCAAGCCAGCTCCCTAACTACATTGAAATGTTTCAGTGGGATGTTGAAATGTTGAATGTACGTGGGAGTGAGCTACACTTTACAATGCTGGGGACCAAGAAGCAGTGTTGTTCACAGCACACGTGTAAAATATAATGAAAGTAAGTGCTTTCTTGCAGTCAGTAAGGTATTGATGTATTGATTCAAAAAAAAATAGGACTTAAGAACATCCTTCACCGTAAGAATCATGTTCAATCCACTCATCGTAGACATTTGACTTGTAACTCAAGTTTAGATGCCTGTTGAATCACCATTCCCAAAGGGCAGAGGTTTTATAAGAAACAAAGGAGTAGCAATCTTTAGAGACACCCCTCTCTTTTTACAGGTACCTTGGTGAAACAGTCAAAATAAATGTTTAAATCTAAAATGTAGCACCTATAGTTGGCAAATGGATTCACTGACCACATTGCTGACTTTTTTCCCCTTAGTGCAATTCCTCAAACTATGATTGTTTCAAGAAGAAATAATAATATAATATACTGTTTATTGTATCCTTTATGTAGTTGCTCCTACCTACAGTCTATCTTTTTTTAATGGTGAAGCTCAAAATGTAATACACTGCTCCTTCTCATCGAAGTTGGAGAAGAGCTGGTTTTGTTCTTGGCTTATTCAACGCATGCAAATATCTCTTGCTCTTCCCTTACTTCTCCGTTTCGCCATTGTTTCCTTGTTTAAGATATGTTTACTTTCACTATGCATCTTTAATAAGGTGTCCACAGCTGCTGTCCTAAGAAACTATTGATTCTGTCTCTCTACCTGTCAGTTGGTCTGTTTCAGTCTGCTCTAGACTCAGTATCTTTTGAAGCCATGCCTCAGGTTCAGATGAATTTGTCAAAGGGATTGAAAGTTCAGATATTAAGTTTTCAGGACTTATAAGGAATTTAAAGTTTTGCTAGGTAGGCAACCACATTAGCTGGACACTGCTGGAGAGGCTCCAGCATGACTTCGATCGGTTTGGCTTGCCCGTTAGCCAGCTAGCACATGTGTACTGGCCTGCTATTCAGAATTCACACAGCTTGGAACAAGCCCAAGCACACGACATGAATCATATTCCCCCACAGTCACCCTTTTGCTAGACTAAGCAATCCAAAGCCTTTTAGTTTCCTCTTGTAAAACAAGCTTTCCATTCCCTGGATTATCTGAATATCATTGGCAACCACTGGAATTTCAGCTCCTCTCTTTTAACCATGGGTGGGCAGAGCAGTACACGGGAGTCCAGCTGAGGTCACATTAGAACTAGGTGGTATTAATTTTTGCTTGACTCCAATAGGACTATCTTGGCTGATTTCAGGCTCATTTTCAAAAGCAGCAAGAGAGTGCATACATTCCTGCGGCAAGTGTGTTTGAATAACTGCTGAGGACAGAAGGCCCTTTTTTACACACAGCTAACTCTTTTTTCACTCTTGAGGTGCACTGGAGCAAACTACCCTCTGCTTCTGTACATCTCCTTAAAATGACTCAGTAACATTTACATGTCTGTACATCTCCTTAAAATGCCTTGGGCCACATGATGGCTTTGAATGTCTGGCTAGTGACAACACCTTCAGTGAGTATCTCTAGAACAATGAAGATTACTTGTCTTGGTTTGGGACAGTCAGGAGATACAAACTTAGGCTTTTCCTTTTATTTGCCTCAAGTTTTAAGCAGTAAAATCATCTTTATGAAAATAGAATTCTGTGAAATGCCGGAAAGCATTTCAATGTTGCATTCAGAGTTTATCTTTTAAGGGAGATTAATAATTTCTTGACTTTTCCCTCATTTACTCTTCAGGAATAAAACTCACAGTAGCCAATTTTGCTTCTTGACTATCCAGTCCTCTCTATCCTGCAGGAATAATGCTATTTTTTGAACAGGCTGTTACAGATTTTAGTCTTAACAATGTCTCGATGTCTGATAAGATGGAGAGATGAGTGCATGCAAGAAGCAGAACTAACTGGAAGTTAGAAAAAGAGAAAGCAAAGATCTTCTGCTTGGTGGCTGTAGAGACGGACAAGCATTTAATGGTGGGCATTAGAATTTAGCACTTAAATGTATGCTTAAACTGCCATTTCTGCTTGCTAAAACTTTTTTTGGCCAAGCAAGTGGGTGTCCTGGCAAGTGCCCTTGGAAGTTGCATCACGAGACAGAAAATGTCTTCTGTCCTGTTTGAAGTTTGGCTTTTTCAAATACACTGGTGGATTTTTAGCTGAAATACTGAGCATATGCCGGAAGTTTGCTCATCTTTACTTCAGCTGATAAAGAGAAAAGAGTGAAATGAAAGCAGATTTTCTTAATATTTTTTTTTTTTTTTAATGAGGAAAGGTTCATTTCCCTACTTACCTGAAAAGTATTGAGTTATGCTATTTCATATGAAAGCCAGTTCTCAGCAATGAAAGTGGTTTTCCTTTTATGTGATCAGATGGTTGGACTATAAAGTATCTATGAAAAGGAGGAATAGGAAATATGTTACTTTAAAGAGCTACACCGTGTGCTTTTTGTTAGGATTGTTTTGTAAAACAGACTTGCTGGAAGTAATCCACAAATAGACTTAAAAATAAGCCTCAGAATTTTATCCTGGATGTCTCATCAACAGCAATAAGGGGAACAGTATGTATACAAACAGAGCTGTTGCATTTTCAAGTGTGTTTGCAAAACATCTCTGGACCTCTTGGACCTACTGCAGCCATGATTATTTTAATCTCTTATCTGAAGGTTTCCTATGATTTCCATTCATTAATGTGAAAAAGGCAATCAACCACATGCATTTAGATAACCAGAGCTATGAGGAGCATCTGTTTTCCAGACATCTCTGTGTTCTACATGACCTATGGTCTGATTTGGCTGAAATCTGATAGCGTTGTATAATTTTGCATGCCATCATTAGAACATTCCTCTGAGGGGCACCGGAACAGGCCCCAGGCTTCGAAGCAGTGTCTTTGGGTGATCTTCCTGCTCTTAAAGAAGCTCTGTGCAGAATCATGTCCAGCACATGTGGAGCAGTACCCTGAGGATGGTCATACAGCCTTTGGTGGACAGGCATGAGCTGGTCTGCACTCTGAGCTGTACAGTAGCCATGTAGCAGTGTTAGTGCAACCATCGGCATATCTCATAGAAAGGTATAGTAGCTGTGATTCAGTCAAACACAGCAAAGGCTGTCTCAGCACATGGGTTTGCACAATGGTTTGCAAAAAGCATGCAGGCACGTCCTTCCTTTTCTAGCTGTAGCAGTCCTATACCTGCAGAGAAAACAGAGGCTATGTGCATGTTGTCCAGCAATTTGATGCATTAGGAGTGGGTCAATAGATCTGCTGCTAGATGCTGAGCCTTCTAAATCCTCAATAAATGAGGTCTGAAACTTTGACTCAGAGTAGGTCTAATTTGGTGCTCTGGACCAAACGTCTCTGGCACACATGTAGTTAGAAACTGTCTGATGTTTGATTTGGGCATTGTGGTTAGGATCTTTCCATGGGGATGGAGCACATTTGGTGAGCACCTGGTGTAGTGCTTGAGATTTAGCTTCTCCGAAAGAAACCTCGTTTGTATATAAAAAAACCATTCCTTTTACGCAACAATGTGCAGTAAGTGTGAACAACTGGGGAATTTTATTCGAAATTGCTTTAAGGGTCCAAGCCAAAATGTCAACATAGACACAGCCTAATTAATTTTCTAATCATATTTGGTCATTCATTCAACATTTCCTTCAGATTACCAACATGTGTAGAATTCATGTACAGTTCAAAATCCAGTGTCATTCTGTATGCTTTCTCGTGAAAGAGCAGGCACAAGTAACTGAAGTGTGAAAAATGGGCTATAATGAGGTGGAAAAATACAAATGTTTTATTTCAGCGGCTTCCTCTGGAAAAAAAAAAAAAAAAAGCATGAATTTTATCAATATGAAGTTTACTTATGCTGTGATGCTGCATAGATAATGGATTTAAACGCCAGAGAAACAAGTTAAGCTATCAGATGACCTGACATGGTGGCTACCACCACAGTGTGATTGTTTACACAGACTTGAAAGTTATGTTATATTTTTGTGGAATATGGGAAATAGCATTAAAAAGTGATTCCAATACACTTTAATGCTCAAGTGCCTCTACCTTTACAAACTTTGGGAAAATGCAGAAGAAGAAAATTTTAAAATACGTATTTGAATTGAAATTATGATTTCTAATCCATGCTGGGAGTCGTGGATGAAAGGAATATGAATTACATCCTCTGACACCCAAAAAAGAAAAAATCGATTATAAATCAAGTTTTAAGCTAATCCTTTGATCTGTGTTTTAAATCAAATCCAGGTCAGTAATGATTGAAAGCTGTTATCATCAGGATGACCAGTTCCTAAAACAGTTGAGGAGATGTCAGGCTGACTTCCTTAAAGACTGGTGGGTATATCACAAAACTCTCCACCACACTTCCACCATGCCTAACAAATAACTCAGATATCTGAATAGTAAGCAAATGGAGGAGCAGAGAGACAGAAATGCCTTCTTAAGCCCACTGCCAGCTCCATTTGAGGTTGGGCAAACCTAGAGGACTGCACTATTCAGTATCATCCTTCTCTGCAAGTTAAGATCTCAGGGTTCTCCTAGTCCAAGACCTTTCATATCTATTCTTTCTAAAAATCTATTTATTTGCATACAGGTTGTGTGAACATTGCATAACAGACTAATATTTTAAAGCAGTTTAGCAATGCTTAGTACTATTCAGTGAAACTTGGAAGCAGTAGTTGTAAACATTTCAAAGTCTCAACAGAAAAAAAGTGCAAGCAAGGTAATTTAAATCTTACATCCAATGTAAATCTTACAATGAAGACATAAAAAACAAGTCTATGAAACATTATAATAAAGCAAATTCCAAATTTTTACTTCATATTTGATTAATCTGAAATAACTTTATGATCTGATATGGGGCAAATCATAGGTTTACATCATTACACATGAGGATAAAAGTCTGAGCATCTTTAACACATGCTGTCTACAGATCTGGTACCAGAACTGTTATATTGAAGTCACCACTCCAGATGACAGCAATCTAATGTGTTACCAGCCAAATGAATGAAAAAGAGAAAGATTAAATAAAAAAAAAAAAGTAAGAAAAGCAGCATCATAAATAATCCCCTGTAGCAATATTGAAAGTGCTTTGAAGCAACAGTTCATTCCTTACTCAGAAAAGCTGGAGGCTGCAAAGGTCTCCAAGATTACCATAGTAACTAAAAGAATAATTTAAGTCTGCCTGTTAAAGAGTTGTAAATAATGCAAGTGAAGTATCAGTCACTGCTCATTGCCATTTCACATGCTCCAGAAGACAATTTGAAGAACACTGTGGTATCACAGCTCCTCTTGTAAGGAATTTCAGCATAATAAAATGTTATGTCGAAATCTATCCCTTTCTCTGTTGTTTCTGGATGTAACTGATGAGAAATAAGAACTTGTACAACAGGCTTCATTTACATGTCTCTTCAGGAAGCTGAAACAGTTGTAGGCATCCATTTCTCTGTTTTTCCATAAACCATCATTATAAAGGATTGAGACTATTAATCGGACACTTTCTACACGTGTGTGTGTGACAAGTGTTGAAGGATCTGCTGGATGCATTACAGTGCTGGCACACAGCTGCAAAAGGCACGTAAGGGTCTTCAGCGTTATCTGAAAGAGTGGAAACACACAGCTATGTAAGTGCTGCTTTCAATACTATTCAAAAGATTATCATTGAGAGTCTTTTGGATGGGGTTTTAAATACAAGGAGGAAATGGTGCTGATGATCTTGTACAGATTGCTGTAAGTAAAAAGGGACAAAAAATTCTGATCCTGTGTGTTGGAATAAAAAATACAGCAGGCCAAGGAATTCATGAAGAACCACACAGATATCCCTGTTTGTCATCTAGAAAGTAGATATTAAAAATAATTTGGAAGATATCCAAGGTACATGTATGAAGAGGAAAGATATAGATGACAATTAGATGGAAACTAGGAATTCTGAGCCAATTCCCAGATGCTATCTTAATTCCAATGCAATTATTATATAAAATATAGTAAAGCAGTGGTGTGTGCTTTAAAAGAGCAAATGAGTGTATGCTTTTAAGCATTAGGTCTTAGTCCCTTTCATGGGTGGGTGTAGAATTTCATAGCATTCCTCCCCTTTGACTGGAATCAGGTGTTTCTGTATCTCCTGGGTCAACCTCTTACTGTCATGCTATCATGATTGAGAAAAGAGCCTTTCTGAAAGCAAGTTGAAAGTTGTTAGCAAATGGAGTAAAGTGCTGCTTAGAAATTATTTTCTTTAACAAACATCCTACACACATTTTTGCCTCAGCTAATTACTGGGGTGGCCATCTTTGGATACAGGAAAGGGACAGATCCAGTTTACATTCTTAAGATAGGTCAGTTTTGGGATGTGGACAAAACGCTTTTCTTTCAGAGTCTCTGTCACCCACATACATCTTCTCCCTGGAGAAGCCATGTTTTCTCAGAAATATAATGTTCCCCATGCTGTCTGGTTCTGAATTAGTGTATTGCTTGTTAGCTTCATTGCAGGGGCTAGAAATAAAGTCTTCCTTTTGCTTAGACTGCTCTTGAGCCCAGGCAGCCTGATGGACTGAGAATATATGCCTGTGTTGTGTGTGCCAAGGCTGTTTGGCCATGATCCAGGCAGCCTTTATGTCTTGTCCTCAGGGGAAATGTGCTGTTGCTGCCTTTTCTCCTTGACATATGAGGCACCATCTCAGGAAACCTATATATAAGATGCATTTCAAAACAGTAATACTTACCACTAATGTTAACTGTAGTTAATGGAGATGCAATGGGAGCAAGTAGGAAAAACCTCTGGCATAGAGAGATACATTCAGAATTAAAAGACAGGGAAAGAAATTTAAAAAAAAAAAGAAAAAGAAAAGGATGCTGTGAAAATCTATTAATATACATTCATTATAAAGAATCAGGTCCAGTGCAGATTATTAAGGCATGAGCCTTTGCCTTTTTAAAGGTAGGGAAACTTCATTTACATTGCGGTATTGGTATGAAGTGTACAAACACTATAACGGCTCAGGCAGGGAAAGAATAAAAGAAATCAGGCCATTTAGGATGGGTGTTAATCTCTGTTTAAAGACCTGTATGGGTGGGCATAGCACTGAGTCTTAGAAGAAAACAGCTAGTTCTAATCAATAACACAAATAAGAGGACTTTCTTTCAGAACTGATAGCATTCTCTTGAATTAATAAAATCCTAGCTTATTAAACTTTAGCCTAACATCATACTGAATTCCTACCACTTCTGTTGCACTTTGAAGAGGCAAATAGCTGTGAAGCATTGATCACACAGCAAAAAGATGTTATTGAATATTTAAAATTACTGTTTTACTTTACTACCCCAATCGGTGAGATTACATAGTCATCAAGCTCTGAAACCCAAAACTGAGATTTACACTGAGTTAATTATATCTGGTTTTCCAAATTTATTAGAGAGATCAGTAACAGAAATAGTTTTGAAACAAACCCCTCGGTTTATATAGAGTGCACTTTTAAAACTATCCAGTGATTTCATATCCGTTTTGCCTGACTCATTTTTCCTATGGTGCCACACCTACTTTGTGTTATGGTGCCACTCTTACTTTGAGTTTGCTTTGCAGACAACTCAAGAGCCCCAGCAATGGTACATTTAAAGAAAGATAATGGTAGGTAAAATAACAAATAAGAAAGGCCAAATCCTGCTGGCCTCTGGTATTACCTAGGAATTCATACAGTTGCAAGATTTAGCTGAACCCAGTTTTCATAGTTCAGTTTAAAATCCCTCAAAAATTAACAGAAGTAGTCTGATATAATTTAAGCCCTACCAGCTTCCTTAAGATTTGTTGCTATATGATAACCATACTTTTAAAGATGAGCTTTTTTATCCATAAGATTAGGTAAGATGACTTTATATTGTATATTTATATACAATCTAATATAACTTGTAGCATCACAAGCCATAACTGAACTTTCACTGGTGGAGTACTATGTTTCCAAATGCTTCTAGGTGAAACAGGTTTCATAGCTTCATTTTTTAAAGTTGGTTGTTTGGGTTTTTTTCAAATAAAGCTCTAGTTAAGTTTTTAAAATGAAGAAGACTCTAACCTAGGTAGGCAGAGGACTTCCACGGCTAACTTCCTTTTGAGTTGATTTAGTTAAAAAAAGGCTGTCACTCAATAAATCATAGAGAAAAGGCCAAGATAAAATAATGGGGGTTACACCCAACATACATTCCTCTTCAGGCTTGTAAAACACAGCATAGACAACCGTTGAAGTATAAAAGCATACAGTCAACATACTTAAAACACCATTTATACCCTACATGCTGTAAATGCAGTCCAGACTAGCCAAATCACAATTAGAAATAGGATGCTGCCAAATCAGAGTTTTATTCCACATGGAACATCAGAACAAGATGGAAAATCAAGTACAAGGTTTCCCTATTCAGTGCCAGACACCCTATTAGTTAACCTACAGATGCATCTTCATAGTGCAGTGTTGGATTTATCCACAAGAAAGTGTTGATATGATTCATACATTAGTGGTGAATTATGTAGATGTGAAAGCACGTATCACTTTCCCATCTGCAATTTCACTTTGTGCTGCTCTCTCTATTGATTTGGAAATAAAAATCCTCTGGTTTTGCTCAGTTCCAGTTCCATGTTCTGCCAGGCTTGCCTAACATGATCGTCTCATCTGCAGCTCCTGGCTGGCCTCTCTGAGCTTTTGCTCTGTGGTTGCACCAGGACTGTGGCAATGCCCAGGTCAGATGGCAGCTGGAACTCAGTATTGCCTGGTTGTGAACCTGCTTCATTGCAGTTGGGATAATTCTACCGTACAATTTATTTCTTTTTTTCAATTTTATTTTTTTTATTTTAAATGATTTTTTTTTTAATCTGAAGAGATTAGATGTCTCTTGTTTTCAATACTCATCTTTTATGTCAGAATTTATGCAACTTACTTCACAAAATCATGCTGTGAGGTTATGCAGGGGAAAAAAATTAGAAGGGCCAAAGCCCAACTAGAACTTAACCTGGCTACTTCTTACAAAAGACAATGAAAAATGTTTCTGTGAATACATTAGCAACAGAAGGAGGGCTAAGGAGAATTTCCATCTTTTATTGGATGTGAGGGGAAACATAGTGACAAAGGCTGAAGAAAAGGCTGAGGTACTTAATGCTTTCTTTACTTCAGTCTTTAATATTCAGACCAGTTGTTCACTAGACACCCAGTCCCCTGAGCTGGAAGACAGGGATGGGGAGCAGAATGGAGCCACCATGATCTAAGGGGAAATGGTCAGTGACTTGCTACACCACCTAGACACACACAAGTTTATGGGGCTGGATGGGATCCACAAAAGGGTGCTAAGGGAGCTGGTGGAAGTGCTCACCAAGCCACTTCCCATCACTTACCAGCAGTCCTGGCTAACAACAGAGGTCCCAGCTGATTGCAGGCTAGCAGCTGCAACACCAGTAAATGAAAAGGGCTGGAAGGAGGATCTGGTGAACTCTCAATCTGACCTCAGTTCTGGGGAAGGTTATGGAGGAGATGATCTTGAGTGCCACCACGGGTCATGTATGGGACAACCAGGTGATCAGTCCCAGTCAGCATGAGTTTATGAGGAGCAGGTCCTGCTTGATTGACCTGGTCTCCTTCTATGAAAAGGTGACCTGTCTAGTGAATGAGGTAAAGGCTGTGGATGTTGTCTACCTGGACTTTAGTAAAGCCTTTGACACTATTTCCTACAGTATTCTTCTGGGGAAACTGCCTGTTCATGTCTTGGATGTGTGCACTGTTTGCTGGATGGCCCAGCCCAAAGAGTGGTGGTAAATTAAGTGAAATCCATTTGGCAGCTTGTCTCAAGTGGTGTTCCCCAGCGCTCGGTACTGGGGCCACTTCTGTTTAATATCTCTGTTGATGATCAGGATGAGGGATTGAGTACACCCTCAGTAAGACTGCAGACAAAAAAAATTGGGTAGGAGTGTTGATCTGCTTGACGGAAGGAAGGCTCTACAGAGGGATTTGGGCAGGCTGGATTGATGGGCTATGGCCAATTGTATGAGGTTCAACAAGGCAAAGTGCCAGGTCTTTCATCTGGATTTCAACAACGCCGTGCAATGCTACAGGCTTGGGAAAGAGTGGCTGGAAAGAGGCTCAGTGGAAAAGGACCTGGGGGTGCTGGTCAACAGTTCCTGAATATGAGCCAGCTTGTCCCCCAGGTGGCTAAGAAGGCCAGCAGTATCCTGGCTTGTGTCAGAAATAGCGTCAGTAGGGCCACGACAGTGATCATCCCCCTGTACTTGGCACTGGTCAAGCCAAACCTCAAACACTGTGTTCTGTTTTCAGCCCTTCCCTACAAGAAAGACATTGAGGTAGGTGCTGGATTGGATCCAAAGAACAGCAATGAAACTCATGAAGGATCTAGAGAACAAGTCCTATGAGCTGCTGCTGAGGGAGCTAGGGCAGTTTGGCCTGGAGAAAAGGAGGCTTAGGGGAGAACTTACCTCTTTCTACAACTACCTGAAAGGAGGTTGAAGCGAGGTGGATGTTGGTCTCTTCTCCCAAGGAACAAGTGATAAGACAAGAGGAAATGGCCTGAAGTTGTACCAGGGGAGGTTTAGACTGGATATTTGGAAAAATTCCTTCCCCAAAACGGTTGTAAGCATTGGACCAGGCTGCCTGGGGAAGTGATGGAGTCACCATCCCTGGAGGTATTTCAAAGATGTGTTGATGTGGCACTTAGGCACGTGGTGTAGTGGTGGACTTGGCAGTGGTAGTGTGATGGTTGGGCTCATGATCTCAAGGGTCTTTTCCAGCCTAAATGATTCTATGACTCCATGATTAAATTAGTCTTGCACCTTTTAACCTTTGTAGTTCCAGAAAATCCCAACTGTTTTTTCATAACTGAGGCTAAGGTAGCTAGGAGGGCACATATGCTTGCCAACGCATTGCATGTAGAAGGAAATAAATTATTTAAACATTATCCATTTTCAGCAGTGCTGAATAGGTATAAAACTGTGGCATAACTTCTGTGAAGTTGTGCCAGTAGCTTTAGGGATCTGTTAAGTATTCATTGAGCATATCCCTGTAAGGGTCATTTGCATATTTTTAAAATTTACTATAGTTTATAAACCAGTGGCTATTTCAATACCTTGTCCTGTATTTCCAAGGGTAAACAATAAATAATATGTCCATACTTTCGTAAGTAATTTTAAAATCGAAGTTCTTAAGCACCTATCATTCTTAGACATTTAGTAGGAGAAACACTGGAAGTGTATGTTAAATTGCAGAATAAGTCTCTATTTCAGAAGAAAAACCTGAACACGTGTATTTAAATACACCTCTATTCAGCAAACCATTTAAACATACCAAGGCTCCACTGGAACTTCAAGACATACTTAAGTGGCCTGACAAATAGCAATGAACTTAAACAAATGCTTAAAGTTAAGTGCTTTGTTGAAACAGAATTTAGTGATGCAATTCCCACCCTGTAAATTATTAAATAGATGTAGGTGAAACTGTGAAGTATGGACTTTCTAATGTGTTTGAGAAAACTTCTCTGTTTGGGAACTAACAATAGTTAGTTTTATGTGTGTGCTATCTTTTTACAGAGTTATACACTTTGGTTATGTTTGGGTACAAAACTGATATCTTTAAAAGCAAGTGTAGAAAAAGACACATGATAGAGATCTGTATAAAATCAAAAACTATTTAAAAAATGCATCTTCCTTAGCAGATGAGCATCTGCAGCGTTAACAATTCTGTCCTGATACAGACAGTGTCATGGCGGTAGAAGTAACTGGTGCAACATCTGACCTCTTGATGCTGTGAGTCTGGGGGGATATGGCCTAGACGTAGCTCCTCTTTTAATGCAGGTCTGACTGGATTATTGCTTTGGTCTCTGCTAGCCTTAAAAAGCTATAGGGTAAACCACGTGAAATATGTTCTCCTATACATGAGTTGTCAAAACATTTGGATCTTAGCTAACAACAAACTGGTTTCTGGTAAAGCTTATGAATTATATATAAAATGCCGAGATGGAAAATACATAGCACCAGTTAATTTGACCTACGGAATGTTTGCTGGATAGTCTGTACAGAACAAAAGAATTTACAAATTTTGGGGAGAAGGGTTATTTTCTTTTTACAGCTACTTAATGCAGTACGCCATGCTCCCAAAGGTAATGACTCATTATCAGACCTTCTCTTGACAAAGAATATTTAATTGTAACTCTAAAAATTACTCAGTTGTTTATGTATTTCTGATTAGAATCTGATTATACTCCATTTGCGTAAACATGTAATGATAGCACAATATTAATCCACAAAACTCCAAGAGGAGCTAATTACCCAAAGCTTAGACTAATTGTCAGCATAATGGACAGAGAACACAGCTTTGAAGTAAGAAGTATTAGGAGAAACTGCCAGTTGTTCAAAGATAGCCAGCTGGATATGTAGATGGACATGATTTCATGAGCATGTACAGCTTTTACTGGGTAGAAAGCCACGCTGGTTAAAAAATGAAATAAGAAAATATAAAATCAATTTATAAAAACTAAGGTGGAAAATAAAAGAAATTAATGACAGGTATTAAAATAACGAGATAAAAAGTTACTTCCTGGAGTACTAGTAGGCAACTGGATTAAATGCAGCAAAGGGTCACTTTTAATAAGCATTAGGAGGAAAAGAATGGAAGAGTCCTTCATCAATTACATGTGAAGTGCAGTAGGTAAACAGTACAAGAGATTTCTGTTTGGTATTTAGAGCAAAGGGATTATGTACCCATATGAAAAAGAGGCAAAAAGAATAAATACCGCCTGCAAAAAAGCAAGCAGGCCAGGATCTGCTTGCTTCAAGTTCAAATTGAACTTCAGTCTTAACAGAGTTAGACGAGTACCTGTCTTCAGCTGCTAATAAAACATTTTCCTAGGTCATGGGTAATTCCAGAAGAGTATTGTCTAAACTGCATCAGTTTTGAAAGGCTTGAAAAGACCTATTGAATAATTAATGATGTCATTGGTAACCATGGCAAAGAGACTGCCAATTCGGGATCTTATTAACAAAAATTAGAGGCTAAAATATAATTAAGATCAATCAACAGGGCATCCCAGAAGGTAGATCTTGCTATAGCTTTTTTTGACTGGGACGGTGTCTGTGGTTCTTTTCTTGCTCTGAAAAATAGGTAACTTTCAAGTGCTAAAGATGACTGTGCTCACATAACAGCCATTGATTCCTTCAAAGCTTTTTAGTCAATCCACAATAACACTTTGATAGAAAAGAACTTCCATTATATGAAATTAACATTACACAGATTAAAAACTGACTCACTGGTTGATCTCCAGATGTCACTGTTAATGAAAAGACATAAACAAAGAAAATGATTGTGATGTTTTTTTCCCAGAAATCAGCTGGTTGGTTTGTTTTGGTTGGTTTTTTTTAGTCTTTTGTCTGTTGTTTTTTTGGGTTTGTTTTTTTTTTTTTTTTTTTTGTGTTTTTTTTTTTTTTTTTTTTTTTTTTTTTTTT
>JAOEHX010054274.1:0-23784 GCA_025448015.1 Bolborhynchus lineola
TTGTTCCCCCCCCCCCCCCCCCGTCCTGTATATTAAAGGTGGCTCTGCTTGCATGGGAGGCTTAGTTGTACCTGATATTTCTCAGTTTAGCCTGTTTGTCACAAACTGATTTTTGCTATCCTACTCCCTTTTAAAGTGGAGGAAAACAGAAAAGGAGAGAGAGGACACAAAGTAGAAAACCAATCTTTAAATGGAGAAACACTTTCTCCTGCAACCTCTCTTGAGCAATAGGTCAAATTCATAGGAAAATCGGCTGCCTTTTTGAGACAGTTAATAGAAGAATATTTTCGGGGAGCTTCATGTTGGTTTTTGAAATGGTTGCCAAGGCAGCAGTTTGTCTCTTACTGGTGGTCCTTTTTCTCTGGCCTCTCTGTATGTGATTGTGTGGGAATCACAGATGTAAGAATAAAGCAAGAACCTGCAGTTAGTAAATTACCCTCCACACTAATCCTACCTGTTAAGAAAATCTGCCCACATGTTGTGATAAATCCAAGTATTATTAAGACAATCATAGATGTTTTCTGTATGTGCTGTGTGCATGGAGCCAGTATGGCTTTTGGCTATGAGAAGTTTCTTGGCTTCCTTTGAGATTGTTTCAGTAACCTAGTTTTAAAGGTTATACAAAGTACTTTATATGAATTAGAATTGGGTTATGATATATTTAGACACTGGGATTATATAATAGCCTTAGCTTCAAATACAATGTGTTCCAAACAATATTTTGGATTTTTTTTCTTGGAGCTCTTGTGAGATTTCTGTAAAGGATGAAAAACAGCTGCCAGCTACTGACTCAGAGCTGTCTGTCTCAGAGCTGTCTGTATATTGACCTGGTTTTTCGTCTTTGTTCAGCTGATGATGATCAGCTCATCTGATTGCATTAGCTGCAAAATGTATTAAATCCACATAATAATAAACAGCCAGCTTTGTATGTGGTGTAGATGTTACACAACTGCCAGCTTCCACAGGAAGGAGACAGTGTACATCACAGTGTTCTGGTGTTTCTAAACACATTTACCTCTTACTGCTGACTATGAAAGAGACTTGTTATTTCTTTTTGGGAATAACAAACATGATACAATCTATGTGAAAGCTTGTGTTGGAGTGTAACCATTGCTGTGCATATTTTCACATCCATACACATCATGTACAATTAGAAGTTAGTTTATGCCTGAGTCAAATAAGCCAGAATTGCATAAATATGGGAAGGAACATTGCAAGATTAAAAATATGATAACCATAAAGGCAGGATAAAATGCTGAACTCCCTGCTGTTTTACGATACTTGATTCTTGATACGTACCTCTTGTATGAATTTAGAGAAATTATCGCTAGATTTTTCTTGTCCTAATGAATCTTGTCCTATTGGTTTCTGTGGTCAGTGCTTACCAGAGTTGTGTTTACATTTATGGATACAATACAGCTTTCATATGTGCCTTTATATTGCCTTTCTGCTGAAGTTTTCAAAGTTTTTGCCTAAATTAAATTCCATAAATGTTTCTGTAGGAAGAGTATTTATCGTATTCACTTTACAGAAGAGTAAATGTTGAAGTGACTTACTCAAGGTCACGTAACACACTTGAGTTACCATTAAACTTCAGTTCTGCTCTCCACTTGTAGTGTTTGCCTCCCAAGACAGGAATGTTTAAATAGTCATCTGTCTTCTTGCATTTCAATTCTGTCCAAGCATAAAATCACAAGTGTTTGTAAAATGTATAACATTCCAACCGTGAGTGTGAAATACAAGATGGGGGTTTTAACATACAGGTGTACAGTCTAAATGTCTATCAAGTGGGATCCCTAAAAACAAATCCGGTAATGGTAGCTGTTGTGCTGGTATATATTAGAAAGATAAGCAAGCCCTTCCTCCTGCAGGATTAAAATTACAAAACCCCTCCAAATATTCGTAGTGCTCATGGCTTAGTCACTTAAACTAATAATTAGGTTTGTATCTGTATTATATTTTAGTCCTTCCTGTTGCTGGCACAGGATCAGAAACAGCAGCATTTACATGCATTTTAGATTAGTAAGCAGAATGGGTTAATGCCTACTGAGCTCTGTATAATATGGAAATAGCATGTTTTTTAAAAAAGAGTTAAAATAATCCCAGAAGCAGTAAGTCTCATCTATTAAATATTATCCTCAGTTTTTAATTTTAATACTTCTCTAATTATATGGTTCATATTCTGGAGACAAGCTGTCATTTTTCAACTGTTGGCATCTCCTGCAGATTAATTTTTCCTTTATATCTGGTTGAGTTTCTGACCATCAGAAGTTGTTTGTCCCTTTTATAGCCATTTTTTTCCCATGCTGCTTTGTTCAAGTTGTTTGAGGGTTGCATACCTTGTAGGATTGTTCTCTCAAGTACCTGTGCAAAATTGATAAGAATGTCTGCAAAAGATGTAAAAGTGCAGAAAAATTAATAATTAAATAATGAATGCTGACTTAGAGCTTTGTATAGCTTTTAATTGAAATGTATTGAGAATAATTCAGAATAACTACCAAACGTTAATCTCTGAATAGAAACCAGTGTGTTGGGTGTTCATAACCTCTGAGGCAGATTTCCCATACCACCAAAATTTAGCTTTAGATGTGAAAAATGGCATGAAACTTCTCAGTAACCCCTTTGTTGGAAGCATTGTGTTTCTGCAGTGGAAGTCCTGTATTATTTCTAGGCCTTACATGCTCATGTTCTGCAAATGTTTCCATAGACAGGTTAGGCTATTGGTGTTACTTATGTTGAGGTTACATGATTTTGGGTACACTCTGTTCTCAGATAAAAACTTTCACAGTTATATACTTCAGATTCTCACATGGAAATATAGAAGAAAGGGACAGCTGTTTATATTCCTACATGTCAGCATTTCATCCGTTTGAAAAGATGGTATTGTCTGGACTTGTATTTGGTACTGCACTTGTTTTTATTTCTTATGGCACCCTCTCCCAAATATGTCTCAAGTCATGTGAGTGAAAGAAGCTTTGTTCAAGGTTGAAAGACCTACCTGTAGCAGATTTAGTGTACAGTAAAAGAAGACAAGGAAGTACAAAGAAACATTTTGTCCTGCATATAAAAAATGAGACTCAGAAATTCATTGACTGTGTACTTCATGAAATCGTAGAGCAATGTAGGTTGGAAGGGACCTTGTGAGGTCATCTGGTCCAAACCCATATAAGGGTGACACCTCTTGTATTCCATGGATAATCGATCATTTGCCAAAATGAAAGTTTGTGCATAGCACCTTTGCTACTGCCCTTTGCCTTGTTGCAACTATTGCTGTAATTTGCATTTGAATGACCAGGATAATGTCGGAGCTGAATGCAAACAATCAGGTTTCGTGATTTCTCAGACTCCTGTGTAATATCAATCTACAGACAAATAGAAGCTATATATCTTGTGACTATCAGGCTGTCAGTAGCACATGAACAGCACTGTGAGTGTATTGAAGACGGTTTTGGTCAGGAGCAGAAAGTACAGGCAATTTTGGCTGATTTATAATTATTGTTACTGCTTCCTTTTGTTGCTGCTAAATGAAAGGCACACCCAAATGACACAGAAGGTCTATTTATTTTCCCAAGTTAGGGCTAGTAGGGCTACACAAGGGGTTCTTTGACCGAAGAGGATAAGATGAAACTGGTTGAAATGAGAAATTTTCCCTGTCAAAATATGCTACAGTTCTAACTAGTTAAACAGTGTAATCACTTAGAAATTTCAAATAGAAAGGTCATCAGCTCTTTATATACAGATAAAATTGAAGCATACCATTCTTTTTATTGCATTATATACAAAGATAAGTATTAAACAAAATGTTAACAAAGCTTGAGATGATGAAAAATCAAAACATTTCAGAATGGATTGTTTTGAATGTTTTAATTTTTCCAAATGCTTTAAGATGATATTTCAAAAAAAATGGCCTATATGCAGAAGAAAAATTTGTTTTGACAAAATTACGTGTTGAAACTGGAAATGGTGTAAAATAATGTTTTTTTCTATTACTTGTAGTTAGTAACGGTAGGAATTCTAAAGCCTAAATCTCAGTGTAGCAAGAAATAGTACCAAGTCAATTAGAAACTTACTTATTTTAAAATGTACCTTTGAAATAATGGGATGTCTGGGGCTTTGTTTTGTACTGAAGTGGGTTTGCTCAGAGCGCAAAGGAGAGGGCTGGAAATGGAGCCAGCATAGATACAGTTTTTGGTCCTTTAATTCACATAATTTATTCCATTCTTCATGTTCTTATTTCATGCACATTTGCCTGTTTTGCAGCAATGGTGTATTGCTGTTGTTGATACTAGAGATCTGCAATTTTTAACTTTCTTGCTTATGTGTCAAATTGGTTTGGAAATGAATTTTCTAGTTTCTTAATGAATATCCCTCTTGGTCTGTGACTGCATATATTGAATTTCTACGAGTCCTAATGAAATTTCAAATGGAACAGCTTTATAGTCTTGAAATACATATTCATTGGAATTAAATCCTTTTGAGATGGGGATAAATTTATGTCTTTTTTTTTGGTTTTTGTTCCCCCCTGCCAAGGTATTGTGTTGTCATCTGCGTGTATGGTAAGATAGGAGTACAAATTTTTAACTGGAAAGCCTATTTACAGCCATAAAGTTGACACTATAAAGAAAGTATCTATTTCAAAACAAAATATGCTAAGCCATCAGGAGATGAAAACTTGGTCTAATGCATACATACATATATATATATATATATATATGTGCTTGCAGCTTTAGCTATTCTATGCAGCAAACCTGAGATCTTTATGTTGCTTGCAGCTTGGTGGTGTCAAGGCAAGTGATGTAGGCAGGTTGTATTCCGCTTTCTTCTTCCCACTCCTCATTGCTCTTCCCACTCCTTCCTCCAATGAAGGCAGAGTGGCCAGCCTTGAGCAGTGGCACCATATGCAAATGACAAGTCCTACATGACACCCTCTTGGCTGGGCTTGGTTTCACACATGCCTTCCTTACCTCCGTCTTGCTGTGTTTGTGTTCTTCAGAAATTTGCTGTCCCCTATGCAATTTTTCTTGGAAATGCACTTGGAATGTACAACTAATTTCAGAAGCAGATTTATCAAAATCACTGCCTTTAATAATGGATTAAAAAAAATGTTTTGTGCCAAGTACTTGGCAAAAGTGATGATCCATGTGATAATGCAGAGGTACAATCAAGTTATTTTGTTCAGTCTATCACTTGAAGCAAGTTAGAATCTGTGTATCCACTGAGGATTATGAAGAGCCACTTGTACTAATGTGGGGCTAGGAATGCTACTTTAGACCCTTGTGCAACAGCAGAGTTAGAGCTTTTTATGTTTTGTAAATATTTTGTAGCTTTTAAAAATTAAATAGACAAAGATGTCTGCATGAGAAGATCCAACTTAATGTGGCTTTGTTTCTCTAATCATAATAGTGTCAAGCTTCTTCAGACTCCTGCACATGAGAATGCCTCTTCATTGAGGCATGCTTCTGACTGCTAAGCCAGGTTTAGTGAGTGAGAGTCGCATTGGACAAACCTCACCTTTACCACTGAAAATTGCTTGGAATTAATGTGAAAACAAGATACCACTATATATATTGGTTTTAGTCTGGCAAAGTTTGTTAGTCTTTATAATGTTAATCTATGTACAAGTACAGTTTAATATAGTTCCATTTCAGTTTACAGCTCATTTTTTTAGTACTTCAATTTACAGAGCTCTGAAGAATTTTCTTACAAGCTTTTACAAAATTTATTGTTACCGTTTTTTTTCCTGTATTTTTATTTCCTTTAAGAGGATTGTACAACTCTATGGCAGACATCTTATAGCATGATGAAATATCATGAAATGGCATAATTCCACGAGAATATAGGACCTTTTTAAAAAACAAACAAAAAAACCGAAGCAAAAAAAAACCCAAAGCAAGAAAACCCCAACAAAACCTTCCCCCCAAACAAAATCAAACATTCCAACCAACCAACCAAAAAAAAAAAAGAACCCAAACCCAACCCAAGCTGAAAACAATGAAAAAAAGACACCACTAAAATGCATACACCCATGAAGCTTTAAATTACTTCCTTCCTGATACGCATGTTATTGTTTTGTTCCTATAATGAACACTTTGTGCAAGACCATATACAGAAGTGTCCAAATAGGGCTTTAATCCAGATGTAGTTTTCATATTCGGCAATGAGAGATTTTCCTTTAGTGACAGCACTTAACCCTCTTCAGTCCGCACTTCAGGAAAGCCTACCACACTCCTGAAAATAAACCTGAAGTCTGCCCACAAGACTTACCTTGCTGCCAGACTGTGGCTTCACTTTTGGATGATTAAAGTGTGTCTTTCTGAATCAGAACCCTCTCATACTGGATGGGGAAAAAAGCATAACTTCTTGATTTCATTGAAGCTCTCAGTAAGCAGGCTTAATTTACCAGGAGGGTTGTACTGATAACATGAAATTAGGCTTCATTGAAAACCTTGGACATGGAGGCAGGGGAATTGTTCATGAATACAGTTCATGAATACATTGTACTCATTGTTCATGAGTACAGTCTGTGATGCCCTCTAAGGAAAGAATCTGAAGATCTGTGCATTGGTAGTTCACCAGCATATCAAAAGTAAGAGAAGCCATAACCTGGATTATCTCTTGTCTCTGCCCAACGTTCAGGCACACACTCATACATACAAAGAATTTAGTGGCTTTATAATTGCTCACAACTATGTCAGTGCTGCCACAAACCCTTCCTTACTTTCTGTAGCTCTTCTGTACCAACAGTATTTCTCATTCAATAGCTGATGCAAATTGTTAAGAAAAAGATTTGAGAGCTCCTTTAAGGAGGTAAATGCTGCCTTAAATTTGTCTGTATAAAGCGTGTAGTTCCAGTTCAGCAGTATTTTTTCTCTAGCTGTGGTTTTAGCAGTAGATTAAGTCTCTCTGAAATAGATTATGTTAGGTACGCAGTCATCTGAAAGCTATGGGAATTTGTATGGAATCTGCCTGAACTACGTTAAGATGTGTATTTTGGCATTGAGATGCTCATGAGAAACATGAATAGCACAAGTGCCAAAGCTGCCAATGTGTCAAAGCTCCAACACCAAGCAGGATACTAACGCTATTAAAAATATGTATTTTTTGCGATACTTAAATCCCTTCTTAAGTTAAACGAAGATCTCCAAGTGAGGTAGCTATTCTTGGCAGAATATTCATAATGCTGAGTAGTGTAATATTTCCTAAAATGAAGGAGAAACGAAAAGCCTGAACAAACAAAGCAAGCTGAAAAAATGCTTATCCAGTAAAATGTGCCGAGTCACATTTTGCTATGTATCTAATGACTTGGGTCAATTTTGATTCTAATAGCAGAACAGGCATTTCCTTTGTAGTTTACTAGCTAATGTCATATTGTAGAACAGTGTCACCTCTATAATAATACTAATATTGATTATGTTAGTAAGGAAGCTCCCTCTGGGTTTAAGCTCATGTTGTACTTTGTACTCTACAGAGTCCTACACAGTAAGGCTCCTTTGGCTGGCAATTAATACTCTGACAAATGCAAGAGAGGAAGGCTGAGGAAGAAGGCAGGCTTTTATCATCACTCTGCAGGGAAAACCTGAGATATAGGAAGGTGGCTTCTGGCTTCAGTAGAAGAGCTATGTGTGTCTTTTGAGAAACCACTAGAAGATTTCTTCCTTACCCAACATTTTGTATGTGTCCTCAAATTTAACGCTGCTTTTCTTCTGATTGACTGGTCTTGCAACTGTGTTCTTATCAGGGATGTTGTTCCTGAAATAAAAATGGCAGTTCCTGAATTTAAAATGGAATTGACAATGAACCTGGAGTTCCTTGCCACAGAAATATAAATGAGAAATGCCTGTGTGAGCAGAAGATAAGGTCCATGTCTTCTGTGGGAGCCCACAGCAAATATTTCTCTGGCACTCACGTTACTTGTGTACTGCTCACTATGGTGCTGAAGATATGGGCAACTGTACATGAAGAATGATATTCTTATCAAAAGATAATATCATTAATTTCAAAGGGAAGAGCTACACCTCAGCAGTCTCATTTAACACCAACTTTACTAAACTGACATGCAGTGATTAGTAAGTTACTCTCACCCAGTGTGTGTGGTTTGTTCTGATATGAAAGTCAGATATTTTTGATTGCTTAGATAATCTTTCTGGATCTGATGGTAAGAATGGTGGATTTAGGACTAGATCCTACTTTCTGTCTCAAGTACTGTTTATGACCATCAGAATGTGAGGGATTTTTTGTTATTTACGTTTCTCAATTGACTGCTTAAAGCTTATGTTTATGGTGAACAGAAGCTCAAGACCACTGAATTTAAAATATGTCCTTGACTGGACTTGAATGGTGGCTTGAGATCCAAGATGTGCAGTAAAGGCACATCTTGCCAAGCATTTATAAGTGGTATTTTTGCGCAAAAAACTGTATGCATTGACATAAGCAAAGACATATGAGCTCACTCACATAAAGACAGTTGCTGCCGTTACTTCGGAAAACCCTAGTACTAGTATGAAAAGTTTCATATAATTCTGACAAATTAATGTGCTGATAAGCTTTTCCTTTCCATATGGCAAAAATGTAAATGCTGATTTTTTGTGAAAAATATGCTCACAACAATCAGAAAGTCCTTTGACTTTCCTCAAGCATGTCCTGGATGCAGTCCTGCAAGGGTCTAAGCACTCTTCCTCTGATTTCTGATGACCTTAAACTGCATGCTTAGCCTAAGGCCTGCAAGTTGGTTTAGGTGTATATTTATAAGTCTTTGTCTTGTGCTGAAACGTAAAGAATCTGAATGAATCCTTTACCCTATGGATTTAGAAAACGTGAGGGGGGAAAATATTTTGTAAAACGTTGTTAGTTTCCTTTACATGCATGAAGAAGTGGCCTCCTGTGTCACCCAGGCATTAATTTTATTCACTAAAGTTGTGTTGAATTTTTGGTGCTGCCAGATGCAGCCCTATGTGTGTGTGTATGTACATACATATGTGTATATATATATATATATATACACATATGTGTATATATATATATATATATATATATGGAGAAGCTACAGTAGCAAGGCCAAAGTGCTCATGCCAACTTGAACATAACTATTGGTGAGCCTTGGTTAAAGATAACACACAAGGCCATGGCTGGGGAGGAAGTTTGTAAACCTGTTCTGCCCCTTTTCAGACAGGGACATTTGTTTGTGAGGGTCAGAAATAAATGCAGAAGGTACTTTGTTCTTTGTCTTCAATTGAACATTTTGAAAAGTGCTAAGTTAGCATTCTTAGAACTGATGTGATCTCAGCCCTGAGAGCAATGCTAGAGGAGATCATCAATATTTTGGGGAAACATTTTGGTGGCTTGTCTCCTCAGAAGGAAACACCAGTATATTAACCCTTCTAATGGAATACATAAATTTACAAATTGTTCTTTGTAGGCTATACCTTTCTTCCAGAAATAATTTTCAATTAGAAGAAGAGGTGGCCCCCATGTGCTGAAAGGAATTCAATCTGGATGGAAAGAAGATTCAAGTGTCTTGAGTTGTTAGAACAGGGATTGCACCAAGGAGTTTTGCAGCCCTTAGGAGTGCTCCTCCACAGAGAAATTTCAGTCAATTTCCAGATTGATTTCTCTCAGTCTCTTCCTTTTCAATCCCTTTGCATTGTAAAGCCAGTAAAATACTTCACTGGGTCAGCAGGGAAGAGTCTTGTGGAGAAAGTTATCAAAATAAACAGAGCAGAGATTTGAAGACACATTCCCTGACTGTCAAGTCAGTTTTTGCCGTTGGCTCAGCGAGTATACATTTGAGGTAGAGAGGATCAGAAAAGAGACTGGCTGAAGGTTATTCACTCTGTTGAAGCTCACACTGACAATGAACTGCCTGATTCAGAATGCATGGATGAATCTGAGTCTTCCATAGCTGAAATAAAGCCTTTAATGTTGGTCCCAGAGCAGGCTCTACTTAGAATGTCCTTCAGCTTTTACAAAACAAATAAGTAAATAAGATTTGTCTTCCAATCCCAGTGTGCAGCCAAATTAAAATATAAACTTTTTTTTTCAAAACAAGGTTATTATTGTTTAGCAATATTTAAATTTCCATTTTAGATTAATTTTGCTACAATCCCTTGATATGTTGAAAAGTGCTGTCATGTAAAATATGCCATTGGCAAACTGGAGCTCTGCCAGACTTGATTTTGTTCTATTTCCTGGGATCTGTGAGCATCAATGCACCAGACTGGGCGACCTTTGACAGAATTTGGCTACTCTTTTTACAAAAGTGAGACAAAGGGTTGGTATACGGGGGGCTTCCACGGTTTTCCCTGACTTGGATTCCTGGTTGATTCACTAAGTCACTTTGCCAATAGCTCAAGTTAGATGAAAATCACAGAGCAGGCTGAAGATCTTGGCTTTTCATATTTAATCTTTTCCCAAAGAGCTCCTGTTTATGAAGTCTGAGACCAATCTGAGATACAATGAGCTGTTAAGGATAATAATAAATAAGTTTTTACAGAGCATTTAATACATTGTTTTGGAAAAGGAGGTCAATGTCCATATTCCCACTTCACAACCAAGGAATAGACAACACTAAAGTAATTTGAGAAAGGTTGCCTAGCAATAAAAATCACATTTCACTTCCAGTCCAGTGTTGTATTCACATTGCTTTATTTTATATTATTTCTTTTTATGAGGCTGTGGAAACACTTATTTCCTTACACAAACTTCCAATGCCTTTATCCATCTAGAAAATCAGATTAAAATAGACTCTTAAATATGAGGTAGATAAATTGCACCAAATATAGTTGTGAGAGATGGCAACAGTTTTTTCTCTTTCCAAAGAAATGTGTATTATAAGCTTATATGGAAGGTCTTGACTGTAGTAACTTGCACCAGAAATATATAAAATCCTTAAGTTTTTACTGCTTTCAAGTTTTTGATATCTGAAAATTCTCGATTGTGAAGTTGATTTCTGTAGAACACCCCCTTCAGCAAGCCCTGCTTCTCTGGGGCTGAAAGAACTTGAGCTACCACCTATGGAAAGTTGGTTTTTTTCTCTCTGTGAGAATTTCTTATCAGACTAAAATACTTATTACTTTTTTGCAAAATAAATAATAGTGAAGTAGTTTGACATCATAACACTGAGTATAAATAATCCCTCTGCAAAAGTATTACGTAAAGAATCCTGTGTGTATCTTTGTTTGAAGTTTATTGTGGTTATAATAGTATTTGAAATGAGTGTGTTGGTTCTGTAATTTTGGAAGGATCATTTGCACTCTGATCTTCCAAATACAAGGAGGATAGAAACGAATAATCCATGTGAGCCAGTGACAAGCCTAAGTGGTCATTCTCAATTTTTTTATTTTTTTTTTTTTTTTTTTTATAGTGTGCACATCATCTTCACTGGTTGTTTTTCTGTCTTAGGGCTGCCATAGGGCAGTTCTGCTTCCTAATGCTGGGAGCAGAGGTTTGAAACTAGTAAGTCATCATTTTCATTTGACTAAGTGTTCATAACATTTTCCCTTTTTTCGCCTGCTTGTTTCATGCTTCCAAATGTAAGCTGTGTTTAGATCATAAAAGAATCCTGATTTCATTGACAAGCAAGTTCAGTCTGTTAGCTCCTGCCTGAAGAGAATGAAAAAAACCCTGCAAGTTAATGTGTTTGAGTAGCTCAGCATAGATTCTGACCTCAGTAAACTTGCTCTAGATTGAATAGGTCTAATTTGATTAAATTATACATCAAGCCAAAAGTTCTGTTTCTTTGAAACTAAAATTTTCAGTCTTGTCCAGAACTCTCATACCTCATTTCAAATGCTGTAAAAGGAGCTGTGTAGACTGAACACAAAACATGAAGAATAAAGGTAAGCCATTTGTCATGCATGGCACGGAGGGACTCATTGCTTTTGTACAAAATGTCACCCAAAGTATCTTGAATCAATTTACCCAACTGTTTTCATGGCAATGTTAATGTGCTTGGAAGAAGAATTTGTAGGAAACAAAAATTAAACTTGGGACCTTTAATCCACTGTCACTGACTACTTGGATGAAAGCAGTTTCAAAGCACAATGGTTTGTGTATATACATCTCTGGAGTTTTAGGGACAGCATTTGCTAAATTGATTCTTTTCAATATACAAGCATATGCCTTTATAATTCAACATGTTGCAACATTAAGTTAACCAAGAAGGGTTCAAACTCAAGAAAAAAATATACAGTATAACAGTTTAGGTTTACTAAACACTGTCAAGTTATTGCTATCTGTCTTTATCAGTATACATCTTCTGTTTTTATATGTATTGAATTAAGAAGAAATTGCTGTGCTTTAAGCCATCCATAGACAGTCTCTTGGGCAGGAAAAGCTGTTTAGTGTAAAAGCTGACAGTGTGGTGCTTGATCTGTAATGCACTTCAAGATCCCCTCAGGTTGAACTTCTTTCTTCCTCCTTTTGTTTGATTTGCCCTCAGAATAGACCCTCCTGCCTGCCCTACAATAGGTGTAATGTAACTCTCAGGTTTGTTTATGCTGAACAGCAACCTACAGTACAGTGTGACTGTAAGATTCTTGAGAGCAAATATTTTTGGGATGTGTTGATGCATAAGAGTCTCATACAGGATTCCTGCATTTTTCCCTTTTGATCATCCAGCACAGCTTGCTTTTTAATGAACACACTATTCAAACGGTTTGTTTTAAAGAAGAGAAGGTAGTTGGACAGAAGTATACAAATGCTTCCCTTCAGAACATCTCACAGGCAAATGTTGGGGTTTTGTTTGTTTGTTTGTTTGCTTTTGATTATTGGAAGATGATTTATATCATTTCTGTGATTCTGCTGGTTCTAAGCACAGACTCTAAAGAAAATACTGTGTCCTTCAGTCAAAGAAATTGGTTACATGAAGGATATCTTTCAGGCAAGATTTTTTAAGCTGACTTTTTACATCGTGAGTTTTCCATTCCATATAACAATCTCTGTTCTAAGTTAATCCCTAAAGGCCAAACATTATTACCATTATGTTAGAGACAATGTTCTTTTTATAATGGAAAATTTCCTCAAGGAGATGATAGTTTTGCAACATTCTGGAAGTCAGGCTCCATATTAGCTCTTCCAAAGAAGAGCACTGCCTACAGAAATGCTTATCTGGTGAACTTCTTTGAATGTTTTGTTTTGGTTTTTTTTTGTCTTTAACTCAGTTGTTCCAGTAGAACACAGCTGTTTCAGTGGGTGGAAAGTGATGATGTGTCCACAGAACAAGAAATGGTACTGCAGATCCCAGCCAGTGGTTTAAACTGAGGAAGTGGACACAAGCCAGTAGAGGATTTCTATTACTTCATTTCTTTTTGTACTTTATTTTAATTCCTTTCTTTGTGGTGCATAGCATTCTGACTTTTTAAAATACTGATAAAGATGTAATGATAGAGAGGACACTTGCCTGATACCATTTATCTGACTACCATTTTATAGAAATCAGATAGCAAGCTCTACCACTCAGCATGAAATGTTCCAATTCTGGGAAGAGAAAACCACTCATTCATCAGTTTAACAACTAAGCAGTTTTCCAGTCCTGCTTTTCAGGAACACCCAAAACTTGTTCTCAACCTCATCAGTGTTTGAAATAAGCAAGGAATACAAAGCTGATCCCGGAGCTGGTAAATTCTCCCTTTTGCTAACCTTTCCATGCTTGTAGATTTAACCAAGTTCAGCTAGATTCTGTGACAGTTGTTCAAATCCAGGTCATCGTTAACCTTAAATGTTTTGTTCAGGATTTACACTAGTTTCCCTAAAGGAATAAATTGGTCTAATAATATCACATTCGTAATGGGAAAAACCCACACCAAAGCGCACTAAAAACTAAATAGAAAGTTAAGATAATGTCATTGCATTTGTGGATTTGAAGGAATTAATGACATAGTCATTAATCAATGTCTCCCGTCCTCTGGGACCTCAGATTCTTTGGCCAAGGTTTCTTTTAGCTTTTAGGAATTTTGTCCATTATGCAGTTAATTTGCTGGTCCATTACTGAAACCTGGGGTTTTAGAAGCTGTGATTTTGCGAATGCTATGTTTTAATCTGCATACCGTTTCCCTGCCAATTCTTTCTTTCATGCCTATGTGGTCTAACTTGATTCTAGAAGGAAAATCAGTACTGTATTATTTTCCGAGATTACACATCCTTCTCCCCCCTGCCCCAAGTTGGCAGTTAGGATACTAACGCTTTCTCCTGTGCTATGTGTGAGTGCAGCAGTATCATCTACCATCCTAAAATAGTGTGTTATTTGGAATCTTCTTGTGTAAGTACCTAACACTTTGTGCGTCACCCCTAAGAACTTTTTATAAAGAATGAAATCTCCATGTGTATGGAAAAAAACCCCATAATTTAAAAAAAAATATATTTGAGTTTGGTTTATATTTGTCTGAAGTCCTAGAATCTTCATCATACTCCTACTTTTTTATAAAATTTCTTACGATATATTTCTTTTTCTTTAATCCTCTCAGGTTAGTTGGCATTTGATCCTTTCCATCTGCTTTAGGAGTTCTTTACTGTATTCTGTTATCAGTAGGAGTCTTTATTAAGATGTGTTCTGTCTAATTTTTCTTCAGAGGAACTCTTTGTTTTTTTTGGAAGACCTTGTCCTTTTATGGTCAAGTTTTCTCAGTAGACACTGATTGCCTTAGTCTTCTTGCTCTGATTGTTCCTGATGCTGAAAATTGTAATGTAGCCTTGAGGTTCAACCACTTCCTGTTCTTCTAGGATTGTATTCTAAAATGCAGCCAGAACTTTTAAATTACTTCATTGCAGGCATCTGTATTCCTTGAGAAAATTCATAACTGGCTGAGTTGCAGGGATTGGGTAGGTTATAGAAGTACAAAATACATCTACATTTCTGTGTGTTTGTTGCTACTGGAAAAGGGCATGGATGTACTCCCACCTAATGAGTGTCTAGAATTCAAACAAGTATTTCAAGTTCTGGTTTTGCAGTAGCCAGAAATTTGACTTATAATAATGACTCACAGTTGCTCACAACTCCTTCCTTAAGTATTAGTTATTGGGTTTGATTTTGGTGTTCCTTGTGATTGCATTCATTACTGGGGGAAAAAGCAGGACTCATTCGCCTAGAATGGATTCGATTCACCTTGAATGAGACAAAATTTACTTAACATGCAAATACATCACAGATGGGTCTACAATGATGACTGGTGGAGGAATGGTATTTAGTGATGTGAAAACAGCCAAGTTCTTGTTGACTGGAAATAGAACTCTATACTTTGAGAACATGAGTTTGTTTCAGTTGGGCTTCTCAAGAAACACTCACTGATGAAGTATGTGACAGAAGAGCTAAACTATATTTGCAAATACCAGCATATGTGAAAGGTTCATTCATCATTGCTAAATAGCTTTTACCTGGTCAGTTGTAGTTACACTTACCTATAATTACTTAATCTTTCTTGACCTGAATTGAACATATTTTTTAAGCTTTTAGCTAAGAATGTGAGTTATGATGCTACAGCAGCCGTTTGCATCTGACAAGAGAATATGGGACTAGTATAACTTGCACAGTGATTTGCAGTTTTTCTGCTTTTCTGGAACAGTTTTTTTTTAAGAACTTTAAGGTGACCTCCTAAGGGCCCTTTCAGTGGGAATTATCCTGCTTTTCTATAACATACAGCAGAATTTTATTTTGTATGAGATGATATAAAAAAATCATACATTCTTCACTAAAAGCTTCCACCAGAACTGGGTTTTGATGGAGAAGGAATTCTTGTGATATATGGATAAAAGGTCAATTGACATAGCCCTAAATAATTGAGACAACCTTTTTGAGGAATAAGTGAAAAGTTTTAGATCTTTATTTTATTGTTACATGAATAAGGTAGACAGAATGAATTCAATTCATGGCCAAGACAGAACTGTAGAGTAGGGATTTCTTGATGCTTAAGTTCATTAAATTGTATCAAGTGGAAGTATAAACCGAGTAGTGTCACTTTAAGCCTACAAAGATCACATGCTTCAATGTTAGTTAAAATCAGCAAAGTAGATGTAGCTGTACACATTGTGTTTAGTTACACAGATTTTGCGAAGCATTTAAAGAGTTGAACAGTATTAGTGGCTTTAGATTTAAAATCCATTAACCATTACCCTATTGACCAGCTAAATAGTTTCCCAGCATTCCTTTTGGGCAGTGCCCCTTCATTCTGCCATTGAAAACTGGATAGGTTTGTGGGTTCAGTTAAGAATGTTTGGTAATGATGGAAGTATCATTGGGTGAGGCAACCTGGCCGCCTGCTCACTAAAGCGGATCTGGTCTAGCTATAGAGATTGCCACTTTTTCAGAATGTAAATATTTTGATTTGTTGTGTTTGGGGTTTTTTCCTGGAATTTTTTTTGTTTGTTTGTTTGTGTTTCGGGTTTTTTTTGGGTGTTTTGGCTTGTTTGTTTGGTTCTGTTTGGGTTTTTTCCCCAAATATTTTTTAAAGTTATGTTACTGCCAGAAGATTTTTATTTTTAAATTGCAGTCTGGTAAAAGTGTCTGTGTTGTTACAATCAGAATTGTATAAAAGCTCCTTCAGAGTTCTCTTGTACATTGATATATACAGCTTCTTTCCCCAAATGGTAAAGTTTGTAATTCATTGCCTGAATCTTGACCCAGTGCAGTGTGAATTATGGCTTCATTGAATGAAAGTGGACCACCAAGTAATTCTGAAGAGAAATTTGCAATATCACAGCATCACCTGTTTCCAAATCAAACTTGGCAGCTTCAGATGAATTTCCTTTGAGTTATGGTGAACAGAAGGTTTAAAATACAATCCCTGAAGAACATATGTAGTGAGAAAGCTATTTTGTCACAGACACCTTTGAGTAAAATCCTTAGAACACTACCACTTCCAAATCTGCCTCTCTGGTTTTGTGTTGACTTATGCCACTTAAGCCTTTCTGTTAAACATCAATCAATCAAAAAGAGCAAAAAGCTCTGTAGGTTGAACTAAATAATGGTCTCTGAATTATAGATTGTTATGATTCACAATACCTCTTTTGACCTGGATATTCTTTTGGTATGTTAAGAATAATACTGTTTAAACAAGTGTTTACATGGATGTCCATCCATGGACCTAACCAGTTGCCATGATGAAAAAAACTCCTTAAATTATTCATTTTAATTATTTTTATTTCATTAACATTTACGGGAAGCTCCAGTAATCAAGATCTGTGAAAAAGAGGTTATTTGTAGCCTCTCTCAGAAAGGACTTACTTCTGTTCACATGGAACTGCATTCTTCTTCTGTCTTAGTTTTGTGGACTTTTCATTTTCATTTTACTGAATGATCTGCATGTTATAAATAAATTTACCAAAGTAGTGCTGAACTAAGCAGAGAATCATAGATAACCCCACTGAAGGGAAAACATGAACTTACGAAGCACATTTAAGAGACATTGGCTATCTACATTCTTATCTTTACATATTATTCTATTTCCTTAGATCATAGATGAAGAAGAAACACAGTTCATGAGTAATTGTCCCGTTGCTGTTACTGAGAGCACACCTAGGAGGAGGACGCGGATTCAAGTGTTTTGGACAGCTCCTCCTGCTGGTACGGGCTGCGTAATTCTGAAGTGAGTATTTTAAGGCATATTAAACTAACCATTAAAGTAAAATTTAGTTAATAACGAATCTAATATTTATTAGAGTAGGAACTGCTGGTGTTCTTACATGTTTTTTTTCTTTTTTGACACAGTGTATCAAGGGTAGTACTACTCTCACAGTGAAATATTAACAACTTAAAGCCCAAGTAGTCGAAGTTACTCCATGCCTGCAATAACTATTGAATTAGTAACCCTAATTGAGCTGTCTAGGCTCTCAGCCATTTATTTCACTTGAAAATCTGAAAATTCTGAATCTTAAAGATCAAATTTGCATTACTTCATTTAAGATTTGGGTAAAACACATGATCTTAATTCTGATGATTAACAGGGACTTTCTGTAGAGTTGGGATTTTCTAAATTGACCTTTATCAGTAAAACCTGATCTGCTTGTTTCAAGGTGAATGCTTTGATTTTTGAGCTGGTGATCTGATGTTTTGCTTTTATTTCTATAGAATATTTTAAAGCATGTGAATTCATGCTTTTAAAGCAACAGACAAAAGTAGCATTGTGTAGGTGCACTTTGCTTTAGGGCTGCTCATTTGCCTGTAGACACCTTAAGACACTTCTTACTATGAAAAGTGTCAGAGGAAACTGCCAGAGAAACATTGTCCTGTCTCTTAAGATTTTGCTTGTCATGTTTAATATGACAAATTGATCAAATATGCATGGAAAATTGGGATTTCTTTGCTTGCTTTGAATCTGTCTGAGATTAGCCTTTGCAATTGCCAAATGGGCACTGCAGTAGACCAAAGAATTTCAAAGAGTCTTATCAGTACTGGGGGCACCTTCAGAAACACAAAACATTCCAGGTTTTTAAGGAGATGCTAGTGTAAGGGTTGCACTGAAGGTAGTTCAGTGCAAATCAGAAAAATGCGTTATCAAAATTGCAGCTGATTTCTGAGCAGGCTGCAGAATTGCCACCAGCAAAACTGGTCCATGACTTGCTCTCCCCTTACGCAGTGCTTTGCTTCCTGCTTCTTTTGCTAGTTACGTGAAAAATGCAAGCTTGCTCACAGTGGTCGTTTCATTGAGCTCCAAGGGTGACTGCCAAATTCCCGAGGGCAGTTCAAAGAAAGAATGAAACAGTCACTGATAGTACAAATTGCTGATGCCAGTTACTAACATCATAACATGGCATTTTGTTTGCTGTGGTGCAACCTTCTGTGGCATCATACATAGCAATCACTGTGGTTTTGACATTAACATTTGCCTATTTTCTTTTGTATGTGAAGCTTTGACCACATCCAGATTAGAATTTACGGTCAGTACTCTATAACCCTTCTTTATGGTCAGCTCCCATGGAATAGCATAGACGTGTTGGAGGCAATTATCAAAATTATTCTGTCATTTGTGAAGGCTTTAATAATATGATAAAAATGAAGGTCTAAAAGCAGTTATTGTTTTAAATAGTTAATTCCAAACTCATAATGGAAAAATTCTGAAACCTTGACCTTTTGAGGAAACAAAAGCCATCTGTATGTTTCTATTTTCTGTTTGTGATGGAGAGTATGCAGCTTTTATTATCAATACGTATCTGTATCAGTCCTTGGAGACTGTCTGATACATATTTTTTTTTATGAATTTCCAAAACAGAATATCAGCACATTGGAGCCTGTTCTGAATCAGAAGGATATACTTTTTCCTTTTCACAATTGACTTCATTATATAGAAAAGTTAAATGTAGTCATAAGTGAAACATAGGTGATCCGTAAAATTATTATGGTTGCAGTGCAAAATATTGGGGCATTTCTTAGGTTTATAATAGGACAATTAAGTGTGGAGGCTGCAGGAAGTTTTTTCTGGACTAATACTGTGGTTTGGGAAAAATTTTAATTTTTTTTTTTTTGGTCATAGTTTGTGAAGTCTGTTACCTGTCATAGAAACAATTGCCCCTGTTTGGCTTCTTCATAATGCTTTCTAGGCTTAATGGTCAGTTTGGTTGTGACAAGCATAATGTAACACAGAAATGGTAATCTGCAGTTCTAGGGTTCTGTAATGGATGCTAAATTTTTTGGTGCTAGCACATGTGTATAATGCTAGCTTCCCGGGGGACTGAAAACTACAATGTTTAGGAGAATGTGATCACTGCTTTGCTTTCCAGAACATCACTTGCTCTGTGAAAGCTTAGAATTGAGGGGAGGAAGAGGCAAATAGTGAAGCATTGAATTTTAATTCATAATTGCTTAGTCAGGAACAATTCATCCATTCTCTTCATTCCCACTACATGATGACACTGAAGTAGCCTAACAGTTCTAATCTTCCAAGCTCTTTACTAAACTGCCACTGTGCTGAATGTACTTTTAGAATGCAAACAGTAGCCAAGGCTCTGTTTTTCCAGAGGCTGTCCTTGGGTCTCACTGAAGACACAAGTCTGCTTAGATTTCACACACTGTTTAGGAGACCCTTCAGCTTTTAAGCCCTCTTTTCACTTGCCTGATGTATGGTAGGAGCTCTGTGCAGCTAAATCCAGTTATAGGAAGGTACAGCAACTCCAGAATACCAGCTCTTGAAATTATTTCTGCAGATGGATAAACTGGAGAAACAGTATATCACTTCTTGGATGGCTCCAGACACTGCAAGACAATTTCAAACTCTTCGATTTTTAGAATGACTTAATGAAAATAGAGTGCATCGTCAGGTGTCAGCATAGTGAGACTCATCACAGTACTAGATACTTGAATGGGAAGTTTTGCTATGTGGAACAAAGTTATTATGAAAAGATAAATCAACAGAATGCTCTTGGGCCTTACTCAGCAATGAGGATTCACTTGGCTGCCTCAGCAACTGTGCTAGCTTCAGAAGTTACCCAAAGCTATCAGCATGAGCAGGAAAGTGCTTACAACAATATTTTTCTTGCTTCTGTGGTTAAATATATGTATGTGGACTATTCTGAATTGTTACACTGTGTGCAGTCTACTTGCATGCATGTTCAGAATTCAACATCTTATTCTTACTTACTTTCCATTGTTTCTTGGGATTGATTGGATGCTAAGGTACCATGTAATATTATGGGAGGACCAGGTCATCACCTTCATGTTCTGATAAAAATTTCTGCTCTAAAGCCTATTTACTAGATTTCTGGGCACTTCAGAAAGCATTTGCTTTCTAACATCTGTAAGCGGTCATTAAAAGTTTCTCGGCGGTGATGGAGAATCACCTGTTTTAGGCCACATCTAGCCCCATATTCTTAGATTGGACTGATTAGTTGGATTACTCCAGAGAAGATGTCTCTCAGCAGGCAGGTAGAGGTCTGACCACTCTAATTGATGGAAAATGCAGAACAAATAGTTTTCTGGAAGTACTAGAATTATATATATATATACATGCACACACATATATATGCTCACACACATATATATAAAATAGATACTAGAATTCCGTAGTATAATACAAGAGTGAAGAAAATGTTGTAAGTTGTCTTAGTTGTCACATATTAAAATTTCATGGTAGGAAGAATCTTTTTAATATCCAAATTGATTCTATCTGTCAGTTGGTGCAGATCTCATGCAGTCAAGTATCACCGGATCATAATTATCTTTTCCTCCTTTAGCATTTAGTGATTTTTGCTGAGTCTGAGATTAATTGTTAATGTAGTGAATGATGACAGCATGCAGATAAGTTGTATTAAATTTACCATTTAGAAAAGAAACCACAGTCCTCTTATTGGCTTCTGGAATAACTGAGTTCTCAGGCCACGGATGTGACTATGGGGGTTGGTTTGTATGTAGTCAGAAAGTAGAGGAATTTTAGTATAAAAACTATGATATATTTAGTAGATCACATATGTATTGGCAAAATCTTATACGTAGTTGTGCTATTGTAGCAAAGCTACTATTACTATGAGAACAAGTTCAGTGTACCAACCCGAACTATTCAATGATTCTACGAATATTTGAAGTATAAAAGCAAACAACAAAACCCCCTGCTTGTTTGATTGGATGTTGAGCCTGTTATTCAGTCTTTTCCAATTATCCTTTCAGTCCTCCTGTGCAACTGTCCAGATATGTGTCAACAATTTTACCTGCCTGTTAGATTGCTAATACTGGAGGAGTTGAGCACAGTTACAAAGCATTTACTGAAAGCTTTCCATTATGACTAAATATAATGGCCAAGGAGATACAGAGAATAATCTCCCTGCCTTGCCTAGCAAGAACTTTTATTAACAATTATATACTGTTTACGGAAAAATAGAAGGTAACAGTTCTCATGTTATAAATAGCTATATTGATTTTCTCAGTGGAATTAATGTCTTCTGCATGCAAATGATCAAAATTCCTTTGCTTATCTTTAAAGAAATGCAAATTTGTATCTTCCAATTAACTTCTATTTGACAGCAGCGGTAAACTGCTTCTGAACTTAATTTTTCATAGAGATAACAGCACAGCTTAATATTTGTTTGTGCATAGCTTAAATGTTTTATGTAGACACTTTCTGTATTTCTACACAATTAAGATAGCAATCTAAGATATTTCTATACATCCTAACACTCCTTAGAACAAATGCAACCTTTGATATACAGAAAATGTGCAGTTTCCATATGCAGTTCTTTTGACATGCTGTCATTTTTCCTGCTGTCTTCACTTTTAGGAACTGATGTAATGGAAATGTACATAGCTGTAAATGGCGAGGGGTATAGATTGGAAGTGAGTAGATTTGGGTCTATTCTTATTTTTCACTCTGGGTTATTACAGCTCAACTAATTTTTCAATACCTCTGTTTTCTCAAATGCAAATAGAGGCCAGTGACTCTATAAAACACTGCAAGAAAAAGTTGTGTTAAAATATGACAGTTAGTATTGTTCTATTCTAATTCCTTAAAAATAATTTAAATGTTTTCTTCATCAAGCTATTTACATTTTTGTCCTTTTTTAATAAAATAAGAAAATATTGCAGTGTAACTGACTGCTCTATATTTCATTTTTTAGGCTAAACACCCACGGAGTGTTTACTTGTATTATGAAAGAAGAATGACCCGCATTCCTATACACCTTCTATATTTATAGCAGTTCTAATATTAGGTTGTAGAAATGCATATTTGCATTTTAATATACACAGTAGCAGTCCCTTGGATCTACTGACTAAACACATCTACATTTAAAACGAAAATCCGTTTCACTTCTAGTTTCTTACGGGTAAAATATTGTTTGTGTAACTTCACAATGGGAACACATGAATTTGGAACATTGTAAATGGATTTTCTTGTAATTTTTCAGTGTTCTAAATAATCTTTGATACAGCACAATTAATATAGTGATCCAATAAAATCTAGCTAGATTCATTCATATGCTCTTTTGTTTGCAAGGGCTTAGTGTTGCAATGAAACTTAATGGGTTTGCTACTGGAGGAAGGGTTTACTCCTTCAGGATCACAAAGTAATAGAAACAATGTGGAAAAAAAGTAGTAAGGAGAGGATGATGGTCTTTTCTCTAGTGACAGAGGGAATATAGTTATGGCTTTATTGTGGAAGACAGTATTTCTAAGCCCTGCATACTGTACATTCAAAATGCCTACAATAATTCATATTTAGAAAAATCAGCTTCATGGTACATTTTGAGGTACTTGGAATTAAAGTGCAAGTACTCTTATTGGTCCATGTGGTTACTGTTTTGCACAAATACTTGCATTTTGTAAAGCAAACTTTTAACAGAAGCAAACAAAAAAAGTGTCTTTTGATGGGCAGTAGGGTAGGAATGCCAGCATTAGAACAGTACAACGTGCTTCGTGATAAGACACTGATATCAGTTCTCATTTTGTTCATTGTTGAATTTTCTCCAAACTTTCTGGAGAAATCTGCAATTGAGATTAATTATTAATGTTCACATTCAACATGGACTCAAACACAGAGCTGATCAGAAGTCAACTGTGTTCATATCTGGTACTTAGAGAGATGCATAGGATATTTGAAAATTTCATTTTTATGGCTTAGAAATTATCCATGCCAGTTTTTTGGTCCATCTAGATTGTCACCACTGTTAAGGATACCTACTATGTGTTTACATTGTACACCTGGAAAAAAAATCACATGAAGTAGCATGTCAGGTGTAGTGCTACTATACCTATATTATGTGGATCTATTTTCTGATCCAAAGATTGAAGATAAATAGAGGCAAATGATGTCAGAAGGGATTTTGGTGAAATACCCAGGTCTTCTACTGTCTGACAATAGCATGACAATAGGATGT
>JAOEHX010054275.1:0-11199 GCA_025448015.1 Bolborhynchus lineola
CAGGGTGCCCAGAGAAGCTGTGGCTGCCCCATCCCTGGCAGTGTTCAAGGCCAGGTTGGACACAAGGGCTTGGAGCACCCTGCTCTGGTGGAAGGTGTCCCTGCCTGTGGCAGGGGTTGGGACTGAATGAGCTTTGAGGTCCCTTCCACCCAAACCAATATGGGAGTCTATGAAACTGGCTCCTGCTTGAGTAAAGACTTCATGCGAGCCTTCAAAGAGGGAACTGTTAAATATTTAAGGAATGCATTGTCTTACCTTAATTATGGTTAATAGTGGCTTGCTTCAGAGAGCAAATCCATCTTGGAATGGGAAAAGACAGGATGTGGAAAGAGATGATATGCAATTCTGTTTTTCAGTCAGATTGCCAAGTCCACTTACAACCACAGCTAATCCCCCCAAACATGGAGGAGTACATGAGCAGCCTCCTCACAGCAGTGCTCCCTTCTGTCCTGAACAAGTTTCGCATTTACCTCAGTTTATTGAGGCTGTTGGACTACAGCATCTCTGACGAAGTGACCAAGGTATGGAAGACTGCACTAACAACTCTCAACTGTATGTTCACATAAAAGCAGCTGAACAAGACGGCACTTTCCCATTGCTCTCCCTGTCAGTGATTCTCCTTGATGCTCTTGATTATTTCAGTCCATAGCTTACCCATATCCTGCTTTCTAAAACTCATTTTGAAGCCTCTTTTCCAAATGTCATCTCAAAACCTGATTTTGGAAGATGAGCTGTAACTTATTTTGACTTGCTTCCTGACAGCAGTAAGTTGCGATGGTTCTCCTGCATCTCAGGGTAGTTTCAGTGTTTAACTCCTTCAAAGCTTCTGTTGAATGAAGACTTTGCCACCGGAGTTACCTGTTGTGTTGTTTACAGGCAGTAGAAGAAGACTTTGTAGAAATGAGGAAGAACGACCCTGAGAGCGTAACAGCTGATGACCTGCACAGAACACTGCTGGTAGCAAGGTGGGTGGTGCTGGTTGTTGTAACTGAAGCCTTCCTGGCAAGTTTGAATTGTAGAATCATATAATCAACCAGGTTGGAAAAGACCTTTATCATCATCAAATCCAACCTTTACCCCTTTTTTAAGGTCTAGTCCAACTTTTACCTTTGGCATGAGGTTGGCCAGTGATCAAACGATGGCATCTCCTCTTCCGTTGTGCCTCTTGTCACAGATTCCTAGTTAAGCAAAGTACTTCCCTGCCACGTTTCTTCCCGTGCACCCTAGTTCATGGGATACTGAACGAGCACTGTGTTTTACTGTATTAAGCTTATCAAACCTGATGCATGACCAAGCTCTTAACCCCTGCTTCTGCTCCTCCAGGTTCCTGTCTCTCAGCGTGGGGCAGACAACGCTCTCCAGGGAGAGGTGGCTGAGAGCAAAACAACTGGAGGCCTTACGGAAAGCCAGGCTGCAGCAGCAGAAATGCGTCAATGGGAACGAACTTTAACACTCTGTGGATGTCGCTATGAGTTTGTCTAATCCTATATGGAATCCCCCTACTAAGATTGGAATATTGTTTATACCGGTTTTTGTAGATAATTTATACCAAAAGAAGTTATGGCTATTTACCCGCACAGGCTGAGCACACTTAACCCCGTTCAGCTGGTTCACCATATTTTATGACCTTTTTTTTGGAGCCTGTTTTGTAATTGAAAATTGGTAACAATGAGCAAATTGTTTGATATTAAACTTTAATACTGAAGTTGTGTAAACTCCTGTCCTTTAATAATGAGGAAGCTGAACCCAGAACCCTTCCTATACCGCAGGGTAAGGCTCCATTCTGGAGTAAGTTTGCGCTGTGAGTGGTGAGTTCTGAGTATCAGAGCTGGCAGCAGCTGAAAGAATCAGGCTGTTGTTATCTGGGCCTGTGCACTGCTGGGCCTGTGCATAAAGGCACGTTCAGCTCATAGCAGCACAACTGTGGTAGAAAGAATTTGCTTGATCTTATCCATTCTGAGGTTCCAATATGAAATACATCCTTATTGTTAGACAACACCGTGACTCACTTCTTCAGTGTCTCTAAGGAGCTTTATTCTGGCATAATTGAAGAGAGGGGGAAAAAAGGCACTGACTGGAGATTTGGTGATAGTCATGTATAGACTGTACTTCACTTTTTGCATGAGCAGTAACACGGTGTTTAAACTGTTTGAATAACAGCCATTAAGTACTATACAACTTACGTTGTACACTATGAGCTGATTTCCATAGGCTGCCCTGCCAGTACTACCACTGGCAGAACTGGTTGAACAGGGGTGGGTTGAGCAGTGAACCATTGTACCAACACAGAGGTGGAGGAGCCCGGAAACACTGCTGTGCTTGTGGAGGCAGCCTGCAGGAGTCAGTGCTGGAGCTGATTCTACACCTTGCTTCAATTCATCCTTTTAACGAGGACAAAGGCTCCTGCCCTATATAGATGAAGCCAAAGCCCCCCTCACTTGGTGCTGTCTCATGAGGCTGTATGAGCAGAAACCTTTCTCACTGCATTTCTAGTCTAAATATGACACTGGTTGTTGCTGCATAGCCACCCGAGCCCTGTTGTTTTCATCTCTGCACGCTCACAGTAATTCAAGTATTTATACTATAAACAGTTTTTGTCTATCTTAAACTGTAGCCCAGCTTGATGCCTTTCAAATCACCCTTCCTTGAACACTAAGCTGAGTATTCCTGGTTTCATCTGCCTTGTGCTACGTTAATATGAAGCAAAGCAACTGAACAGAAGAAGAAAATGAAGTCTCTGGTCAAAAGGCAGCTTGGCTGGAACACAGCTGGTTTGTAATGTGCTGCTTACGGCATGGGCTGATGCACAGTGCCATGCGAAATACCTCCGATATTTCATAACCATTGGGCAATGCCTAAGCCAGGACGCAGTGTGCTTGGGTCCCCAAGCAGAAGGCAGGGAACCAGTGCTCCAGGTCAGGGATTCATTTCCAGGGGGATCTGTCCTGAGTGTTGACTGAGCAACACTGGTTTTATAATACAAGAGTGACTTTACAGCTATTGGTATCCTGCCTTACAGGACTCTGAGGCTGTCAAAGTCACTACATGTGCTTGCACAGACCAGTTTCTCTTTATCCTATCTCAATAATGGCAAATACTTGGAATTTCCTGTCCCTCCTCCAGCCCTTTACAAGTTCCAAGGAGTCCTCTCATTGTGTCTATAATTTCCTTGCGGCCAGCACTGCAGCAGGGCAATGACAAAAGAAAAGGATAGAGGACCAAGTCAGGTATGCATCCCTTGCCTGGCAGGGGATCTTATGTCTATAACATCACCAACATGCCTATATTAAGATGTCTATCATATATTACTAGTATAGAACATTAATAAGATGGGGAGGGTACAAGGCAGGCAGAGCCCAGCTGCTCCCAGGGCTGCCTGCTGCAAGGACAGGAAGCCATGGGCACAAACCAAAATACAGAAGAGTCCCCTCTGAGCATCAGGAACCACTTTTTACCATCAGGGTGTCTTACCATCAGGGTGTCTGAGCACTAGCAGCAGGTGCCCAGAGAGGTGATGGAGCCTCCCATCCTTGCAGATACTTGGGACATAGTCCTGACCAGATGAGTCCAACGCCTTCCGACCTCCGTGCTGCTGTGATTTTGTGACTCAAGCCAGAGATAGTCAACGCAACCCCCTCAATGTCTGAAACTCAACCCCCCCCAGCCCCAGTGTCCCACATCACAGCCAAAAGCCAGCTTTTGATCCCACTTTTTTATTAAAATACCTCCTGTATATTGCTCACATTAAAATACAGCAGTAGTTTAATTTTAAATAGAGCCACAAGTAGAGACACTCAAAAAACCCAAACCCACAGCACTGTCATAAAATAAATAAACCGGATCTGTTTATTAAAGTCTCAGACCATCAGGGACAGAGGATAACCATTTTAGACACACTCAGAAGCCCTAAGACACTGTTACTACCCTACTGCTATGACACTATTTTCTCTGAACACCACGTGCAGCCTACCTACAGTACATGGACATAACACCAAGGCACCGGGTCTGCAACAGTGGTTACAGTCACAAACCACAGCATAGCAAGGTCCTGCTGTACAGGAGCTGTTGGGTAATGTACTACATTAGAACAGCATGGCAAGGCATTGCTGGGAAAGAGTGGTTAAGGTAGATGTAATCTTTTGACACACATAGATAAGGGTTGGGGGGGGGGGGGTTTAATCCCATTCCCAGCGCGAGCGGATGCTTATCCTGCTTTATCCTGCAAGTATGCAAAGCTTGAGGTGGTAATGAATTTGGTTTTGATTAGATGCTGACAGCTATGCTGTAATGCAACACTGATCCCATGGAACAGTACATTTGCCTTCTCTTCCAGAAGTTACTTGGACCTTCGCATCTGAACAGTTAGAATATAGCTTAAAAGAAATCACAGAGAGGGACACAATGCCTGAAGGACAGGTATTGGCCTTGTCTTGCTTTACACAGTGACAAAAGATAAGAGCAAATTGCCAGTGTTTGGAATTTAGGGGAAAGAAAGAAATAGGAATCTCCTCAGCATGGGCAAGACAACGAGAGGACGTTTGCTCCATCTCCCCTCACCTCAAAACAAGTGAGAAGCCAAAGAGATCTATGGAGTGAATTTGCACCGCAGGATGGTGGGTACTTCAGGTGGGATCGATATGCCTTATGTGGACTGAATGTGGCCCAAGAGGTGCAGAAAGGAAAAGACAGCAAAAAAGGAATCTTCATTTCTGGTTAACATAATGAAACAGAACAGAAACGCATCGATTCCCATTGGAGAGGCACAATTCATAGAAAGCTGCATCTAAAACTTCAATGGAAACAAGTAAAAACACTAGTCCAAAAATAAATAAAGTGTAATTTACCGGTTCAGTTCTTTTGCTGGTGTAGTGCAAGGTAAGTAGTTAAGGTCACAGAAGTGCAGTATCACCTTTCGAGTATAAATACTTTCTACAAGAAGTCAGAAGAGCTACAAAATTAGTCTCAAAAAATAACTGTGCAACACATTTAAGACGGACAGCATGCTTAATACATCCCAGTGTCTAAGCTACCTGTTTCAATAGGGGCTTTACCGTCCTCTTGTCTCACCTGCCTAAGCTTGGTCAGAACCAAATTCATTCACATCTCTCAGTGCCTGTAAACAAGTTACCTGTATTATTGATCCCAGTATTCAGTGGCACTTCATGCCACAGTGAGTCCTGATGTCATATTCCTTACTATTGTATTAAAAGCCACAACTAAAGGAACACTTCCTGAAGGAGCAACTAGATCTGAATGATCCGTGTCTGGCATTGAGTGAACATTGCTCTCAGTTCTTTCTGTTTAATTTCATTGAGAGCTTCTTGTTCTGCAGGGCTCTTCTGGACCTTTGCCACAGCAAAGTTAATCCCTTGAGTCAATCCTGCTTGTGTGATGTTAGCAACCTGGACCATGGAACTGCGGATCTTGGCGAAGGGAGACACAGCTCTGCTGCTGCTGCTCTCAGCTGGGGAGGGAGTCATGTGGAGTCCTGTCTCGGGGTTACCAGATGCAGATCCTGGGCTCTTATGAGATCTGGTGAAGTCAGATCCACCAACAGCTAAGAGCTGAGGATTTGGCTCAGCAGACTGTACATCCAACTTAGATGGCCTGGAAGGAGCGTCTCCGATAGCTTCAGCCTTGGTTTCTGCTGCCTGAGATGTATTACTGCTGCTTTGATTTACTATCTGATGGGGCACTTGAGAACCAGCCTCAGCCTCCAAAACATCAGACACCTTGTTTTGAGCATCGTGCACAAACCTCTGGCAGTACTCATCCATAGGTTTAGCAAATTCCATCTCCACGTTGTCAGCAGAAGGCACAGCTATGTCTTCACAGTCAGAGCGGTCACCCTGAGACATGTGGATCTCGGATGGAACGTGAATGCTGATATTCATGTCAGTGCTGCTGATGGACTGGGAGCGGCTGCCCAGCCGTGGTGCTGAGGCAATGATCCCACAGCTGGGCAGCACATAGTCTGCCTGCCCTATGTTCTCCAGGGAGTCAGTCAGCTGGTTGTCCTCATCGGATTTAGAATTGGTCAGGAAGTCATCGGAGTGGAAGGAATCATTATCTGACCCTTCTGTATCAGATTCTGTGTGGCCTTTAGGATCTCCCACCGGATTCTCCAACGTTTCAAGGCTACTGTCTGATTTCCAGAGGTTCACTTTCAGGTTTGGTTTTAAGAAATTGACTTTCACCTCCGGCTTGGTAAAGCTGCCCAGCTTCCGGAGGTTACTGATGTTCACATTGGATTTGGTTTGCTTCACTTTTTGATTGAGAGATGAGAACTTGCTCAGTAAATAGTTCTTGCCCTGAGCCAGGGACCCTCTGTTCCGCGAGCGGATGCCAATGATGTCTTCATGAGGTTTACTGCTCTTCCTGGAAGAAAAAGAAGGAAATCTCTAATGCAAAATCAAGGCAGTCTCATAAACAGCAACTATTTACCATCTTCCAGTCTGTTTCCATAATAGAGATGGACATTTTCATTGAATCCTAGAATGGTTTGGGTTGGAAGGGAGCTAAAAGCTCATCCAGTTCCAGCAACCCTGCCAAGGGCAGGGACACCTTCCGCTACAGCAGGCTGCTCCAAGCCCTGTCCAACGTGGCAAATTCAGCCCTTTCTAGTTTTGCTACTGAAAACAGACCCAAAGTGAAAAGGGAGCAGAAAAAAATTTGACATTTCAGAACCTGATAGGTAAATTATTTCCTCACTGTTAACACCTCGTCGGTATTTGTACATAAAGGTTACTTCTGTTTATTCATAGACAACTGAGTTATTAGTGAAAACTGAAAGATTCTAATAAGTATTTATCCAGGATTATTAAGATTTCATGTGCCCTCTTGTCTGAACAGGATTGCAAAACAAGAACTCCTGCTCCCCTCTGACTAACACTGAGGAGTTCAGAAGTTTAACTTCAGCCATTTCCTTACACAAGACCTGTAATGTGATCTTGATTTGTTAAACACTCAACTGCAGTGGAATCCAAACCAGATTCGCCCTTCACAGCTTGTCTTCTTACTACAGAAGCAGACATTAAGTTCAGACAGGAAAAATGAAATTTGACATATTAACCATGATTTGCAGTGTGTTATTTACATTTGGAAGTGTCTATTGTCTATAAGCACACAAGTATAAACCAGTGTTACTGCTTATACTTCTAGGCAAGCACCTACAGGCTGTAATCATTGGAAGCAACACATGGAGGAATTAACTCCCAGCACAGCAGCTGGATCCGAATGTCCCTTTCAGGTATCACATACATGGCTGTTACCATGCACTGTTAGTCACTGAGAAGAGAGTGAAAGTAGGACACAGAAGATTCACACCACTGAAGTACTCACCTCTCCAGCTTCTTTTCAATAATGGGCACATCTGATCCCATCGCTTGCTTAGTGATTCTCAGCATTTCTGCGATGCACTGAAGAGTGTCTGAAATCCAAGTAGCAGCCTGTCAGACCCTTAATAAACCCTCAAAACCTCACATTCCAAAAGCCCACAAAGAAATAAGTCTGATTTTAATGTAATTCAATTTGTTTGGTTTTGATGGGTGGGTTTTTCTGTCACCCCACAGGATAGCTGCACCCTATAGGATAGCTGCACCCTATAAGTTGTAACTGTGATTTAAAGATTACAAACTAAGCTTGGAGAATAGACTCTCCTTAAGCTCTAAATACTGAGTGTAAATGAATCACTGCCACGATTCATCATTTGTGGAAGGAAGAGAAGCAACTATATTTATTCTAATCCTTGCTGACAAAATTCAGTGCTCCAAGTAAGAAGTGCTATTTTTCCCTTATTAGTTTCCCTGTAATTCACTTAAATAAGCAAGAACATTTTCAGCCATTGATTTCCCTAAACAAATCAATTCCTTCCACTCTGTAGGAGCTAATTTTAAGTTCATTTAATTAGGTTTTGGAGCAGTAAAGATCTGGACATAGAAATGTCTCAATCCTAGAGAGACATGTTGCTTTAAATCCATATGTAAGCCGATTTCCTTTGTATTAAAAGCCAGATACAGGGTGTTTGTGGATTCCCCTCCCCATACAATTGGATTATATTAAAATGTATCCTTTAGAAGTTATTCTAAGAGCAATGGAAAGTGTTTCCTAGAGGACACTCGAATATGCTTCTATGTATAAAGCTTTTACATATGAAACAAACCTTTTCCATCTTCTTCTGGGCTGCGTACCACGGCTCTAAGAGTGTGAAAATAGCCACTCGTTTCTTTGTATTTGTAATGCAGCCTCATGCAAGAGAACTTGGGTTTGCCAAAGAGAGTAGGCTCAGGCCCTGAGAAATAAACCAGGAGGTTAGAAACCTTTAACCAAACAGTGAGATATTGCAAAGACTGTATATAAATGTAGGTGTTAAATGTAATCTTTTTCAGCATAAAATGCTTTGTTTTTTCTTTGGTGTAGGATAGACATTTTGAATGAAAGATTGTCACAACAGCCAAACAATCACTTACACAAAGTAATCAGAGCCTCTGTGTATGCCTATTATATTGAGCCTGATTGCTTATTACAGATTACCCTTTCAAACAGAAGAGAAAGAAGGTACACATATTATGTCCTATATTTTAGGGAACGCTCCTGCATGGATTAAAGGGAAGGCTAAGCAATTTTTACCAAATTGAATTACTTCAACTCTTCAGTGCACTGTATGATATCTTTGCCTGTTTGCTTTTATAAGGTATTTAGTCAAGATGTTTCACCTATGTTCTGTACATCAGGATATATTACACAATATATCTCCACAATACACAAGGAGACCCCTTTCCACTGAACTGTTAGAAATTGCACAAAGACAGTGAAAGTTACAATAAGGAGATGATGAAATCACTATGCATTGTGTAATGAAGGAGTACTGTCAAAGGGAGGGGGGCAAACACTGGGAGCCACAGAAAAAGCCGTTCATTCTCTCAAACAGGAACACCCTTTTCATCTATAAAGTCAAAAACATTACATCTTTAATACTTTCATCTTAAAATGCTGGATTTAGCCTGCAGATGTTAGTCTTTAGCCAGCAAGTTAAATTGGGATAACAAAGTGATTTCATAACAGCACATTTCTTACAAGACCTTGAGAAAGAAGAGTTTTAGAAAGCTATGAACCAGATCTAAAGTACAATTCAGAACCAGCTGCTGTATCTGCATCAGAGACTGCGCAAACCTGTGATTTATTCTAGAATTTAATCCAATTATTATTGTCATTTGATAAACTGTGAAATCTGTTTTGATGAATCCACGGGTTTAAGAGTTTGAAACACAGAAACTATCAGATCTCCACTATTGATCAAAGCTTCCATTTCAAGCAGTAGCAAACGACAGGACTGAGAGAGAACACGAGCTCAACTCTCACATCCGTTATCAGCAAGAAAGCATCTTTCCAGGTGTGGTGGACCACACAGGATATACATTGAGGCTGGCTGTCTCCATAGATTTGTAAGATGCTTTGATAAGTGCTCAGGGTATTGTTAAGTGAATTCAATAAAGGTATTTGGTGACTACATTCTTACCTATTTCTATTTTCTCCAGAGCTTCAAGACTTAGCCTTTGATACTGATTCACCTTGTCGATTTCATCATCATAACTACAAAAAAGAATCAGAATTTAATGCTTTTACTATTCTAAAACAGAGCTACTAGAAATAAACTGCACATAGTAAGGCAAAGAGGTAACTTACTAGGCCACGTAGTAAGCAGAATTAGAAAGTAACAGCAGAACATCAACATCCTTATGAGTGGCATCAATGAGACTAAGGAAGGGGAAGAAGAAAAGGAATTAATCCAGAGAAGTGTATTTGCACAGCTGTAACCCACCCCTAGTGTATTTTAGGGATACTCTTACACTTGAGGGCACTTTACAACAAGAGGTTTCAATTATAGTATGGTAGCTATGTGATGCTGCTGCCTCTTCACAGCCACTGAAAAACCAAGGCTTGTGAAGTGTCTCACCTAACAAGTTGTGATGTGTCATTAGACTGCCATAGAGTAAGTGAATCCACATAGGCAACGGTCCCTCTTAAACCTGGAGTTACCCAATAGCTCAAATAGGTCAGTAGCGGGCCCAAAAATAAATCAGAAACCCACAAGCTATTGCAAATGCTAACAGAGAAATAGAAAAATGTCTCAGACTTTGTTAAGGTGATGAGTGTGTGCTTTGAATAGCTGTCATAACATCCTGCTTTGCTATTTCTAGATGCTGCAGCGTAACCTGATGAAGGTCTAATCACTACCTTTCTTTTACATGTTAGAGAACTCTGAACTTGATAGGAGACTTCTGAGGGAAGCTCGAGTTCATGCTCAGTATTCTTAATGAAGAGAAACCTGGGCTTTCCTACTATTGACTCAGTACTTAAGAATTTAATCTGATCAGATATGGCTTTGAAGTTAAGTTACACTTTCCCTATAAAGCAATAAAGAACAACAGCTCCCTAAACAGCCTCTCTGAGAACAAAGGGTAGTTAGAAGTTCTCTTTATGGTGCCTACCACATTTTGGCCATATTAACTGAATGAACACATTTCCAGGTGTGGTCTCCAAGGTAATGCAATTCCAGCATGCACCATCCTTACGGCATTTTGGGGAAAGTAAATGTTTAGGTCACCTTTACTTCCACAATTACAAGGATTCAATCCCTTTAAGAACTCTTGTCATTCCACAAAACTGCCCACTTGTACTGTGTTAACCCATCAGCTACCAAACTCATTTAACATCAGCAGCATTTAACAGAGGTGCCATAGTAGCAGCTGAACAATTATGATTTTATTTGACAAACCTTGGATCACAGTCAATAAGAGCCCATCCTCCATGGAATTTTTCATCATCTGGTAAGAGCAGTTTCATGTAGCTCTGCAAAAGTTGGCTGATCAACTCCTGATGGCTCCTCAGGTTCTCCTTATGCAGAGCTTCATGCTCTTTCTCTTTTGTAAATATGGAGTAAAGATCCTCTGTCACAGGGATACCCTGCATCAAATCTAAACGAAACCCACAAGACACCAAAAAGACCAACAGTTACAATTGATGCACACCAACAGCCTGCTGAGTGCTTTGTAAATTCCATCCCAATGTTTCACAGTTAAAGATACTTTTGGGAAATTATTATTAGAATCATAGAATAGTCAGGGTTGGAAAGGACCTTAAGATCATCCAGTTCCAACCCTCTGCCATGGGCAGGGACACCTCCCACTAAACCATGCC